>CAEGAF010049431.1:0-52819 GCA_903067075.1 Micropoecilia bifurca
TGTGTGTGTGTGTGTGTGTGTGTGTGTGTGTGTGTGTGTGTGTGTGTGTGTGTGTGTGTGTGTGTGTGTGTGTGAGAGAGAGAGGTGGAAGCTTGCATGGCAGAGGACTTATGCTTGTTGTGGCTGTGTGTGAGAGGGATTGTGTCTCATTAACAGTGTTGTTTACAGGCCAGAGATGAAGAGAGTTGTGAGTTGGAAAGAAACAGATGATCATTTCCAGAGTCTATATTTTATTTAATTTGCAGAAAAAAGAAAAAAAAAAAAAAAAGAGTCTCTGTGGGTCTTTTGACATTTACTCTCCCTGCTGTCGTCCTCTCTTTATATTTGTCTTTGCCTCAATCTGGCTATTTCTCGGTCTGTTTTCACACTATATTTATACGAAAATTGCCCAACTAGCATGCGTCTACTTGGCCTGAGGACTGGTACGTTCTCAGCTTTGGCAGAACCCCTTATGTGCTGTCAGCCCAGAAGGCCAGTACAACTGGCAGCAGGCGAGGTGGGCTGCTCCAAGTCTGCCGAATGAAAAGGAGGTGAGCGAAAATCAGCAGCAAGGCAACAAACTCATTTGGGTGTGAAGGAAATGTCAAGTCAGTCCTTTTCACTTCTGCCTTTCATCCGGATTTTTTTCCCCTAAATTTACATTTTGCAGTAGCTTTTTAGAAATTCTTTCTAAATTGGGAGATTTAGTAGCAGCTCAGGTTTGCTTTTGGGATTTATTCTTAAAAAAGGAGGAAATTTAAAGGCATAGATCAAACCAAATGTACAAGGGGGTTAGGATGGAACCAGTGTTTTTTACATGAGTGTACAGTTCTACCAGGACACTAGACCCTGGTGGGCTCCATTTAAAACCACCTATGGAATCAATGCAGAATTTAAAAGTTATTTTTGAGGGGGTTTTTCCCCAGGGATTCTGTATCAAGCCATCCAAGCAGTTCTAACCAACTGTCCCAACTGAGGAAAAGCATCCAACACAGTTGCCAACTCAACATTTGACATTTTTTATTTTAAGTAGATTTTGAATCATGGATATCATACATATAAAAGGAGTTATTTATTTTTGTTTATTTTTTGTATGTAAACACTGTGATTTACTCCTTACAAAGATCACCCAAGTAAATACACTGTTGATGGTGGCGATTTATTAATTTATTAAGAGAAAGGGAAGTTATCTAAACCAATATGACCCTACGTGAAAATGCCATAGTAGTCATTCCAGGTGCCAGGGATTAATCAAAGAAATGTGATTTTATAATTAATAAAGAGTTTTTTGTGTTATATTAAAATATATTTGATTTCACTGATGAAACTCACTTAATAAAAGGAGTTCAGTTTTATTTGTCACTAACCCACCAATGTATCTAAAGGGAACATCTTACAAGTTAAATAAGGTTATAAAGAAATAAGCTACAAATTGCTTTGACAGATTTTTTTACACTTTCTCATGAAAACCTAAATGTATTATGCTCTTATTTTTTCTGCTTTACGATTGTACTGACATTCTTTAACTGCTTTATTATGGGGAGCATCTCTGAATGGGAGTTTCATCAAAGTACATGAAGCAGCGAAGACAGAAATCCGGTTTATTAAAGGGCTTAAAGTGACGCCAGAGGTTGTTGTTCTTTAGCATTAATCTCAAAGTGTTTTAATGTGACTCTATCAAAGTAGAAGTGCACCTCTGTGTTCTGTCGCATTAATGTTTTAAAAAAATCGAAGAGGTGGAAACCCAGCTAAATATTTTTTTTCTTGATACGAGTTAATTTCTTACTCCAGTGCAAAAATGTGGCGACGGTGTAAAAGCCTTAATACATTATTCAGCACCATCTGTCCACAGCACATGTTGTGCAATAAAAGCTACCTTGTACACTCTTCTCCTCTTGTCTTGTTTCTGTCTCACTCCTCCTCTCTCTCACTTCTCCGCACGTTTTTTTTTTATAATCTACCTCTTACTTGCAGTTACTCACATTGTTCTCATGTAGCCTGTGTTTGACTACACTGTCAAATCTCCCTCCTCGTCTCATTTCCCTTCGACACGTTCTTCTCCCGATCCCCCAACGTGCACGAGCGTATCTGGATTTCAGCAGCTCGTCCTTCGTTATCTGCCTCCAAAACTCCTCCCTTCCTCCCTATGTCTCGCTCCCCAACACAACCGTACTGTCATTTCATAACACATCTATGTCACAGCTGCCCCAACCTGCGGGTCAATTACGATTGTTATCAACTCATCAGGACTATTGTGCAGGACTTAGCGAGTATCTCTTTGTGTGTAGGTGAGGCTCACACAGTCTCGGTTTCATCAAGTCTATTGTAGAGGCTGACAATGCAGCAACCCCGAGAATCAGTTCCTTTTGTAGTCCTCATAGAGTCAGAGGCTACAGCAGGTGGGTGGTTAAGTGTCTATCTCTTTGAGTATAGAGATGCGCACGTGTGTGTGTGTGGGTAGCATGTCAGTTTAGTACAGGGAAACTGACAATGGCAGCCCTTGTTCGCCATGGGAGGTAGTGATATTCCTCAGTAGTGAAGTTTAATGCAAGAAAATTATGGGAGCAAGGACAGGTAGAAAAGGGGATGTTTGATCTACATCCACTGTTCAGTCTGTCGAGCTGAAATCTATTTATACCCCAGGCAGGTTTAGATTTAAAATCCAAAATGGCTGCAAAAACATTTCATTTTTATTTGCTGCACAGTCTTTACGAGATACAAAAATTTTCCTTTTGGGCTTCTTTCTCTCTTTTATTAAAAAAAAATGCAAGCCACTAAAACTTTCAATGACATCGGTGAAAGTTTATAGAGACGACACTAAGTCCTGGTCTTGAATGTGCTTTTTTTGTTGTTTTTACAATTACAACCAGCAAAGAATAATAGGTTTAAACTCATAACATAAAATTATTTCTCAGTAAAGAACAACCGCTAAGCGGCAAGTATATTAAAATGCACTAAGAATTCAGGAACTAGAGATGTATTAAAAATTGCTGTTGGCAAGGGGTAAAAAAAAAATTAAAATTAAAAAATTAAAAAAGCAATTTCAGACATGTCTCAGTTTGTATTTTTCCATGCTCAGAAGTGAGCAAAAATCCATCTATTTAAGCTCATTTACTATTTATTCTGTGTGATTGCCATTTTGTTCTGTTTTTTCTGAAATTTCCTATTATGAGAAAATAAAAATAATTTTGGATCTCTCCTCTCCGCCCTGACGGTTTCCAAATGCAGTAATTTACAGCGATTGAGGTCAGGGAATACGCCGTGCAAGAAGGATTCATCTTTCCAATCCTTGAGCTTCACATTTTATTGCCAGCCGTTTAAGAGTATGTTTAATGTCCAGCTCCAATCGAGAATTGGCCTTGTAGATCACCAGCTCAAAATTTACCCTCTTGCTAAGACCTTCACTGGCATGTCTCTGCTAATTAAGGCAATATCCATATAAAATAGATCGAGCTATTTTGGTTTAAAAGTTCCTTTATTGTGTTCCTCCATTACAATAATGACAACCTGCTTTTATCCAACTAAACAAACTAAAAAGAATATTAGTGCTAAGCGAGGCAAAAAGTGATTTGGATGCTTGTTGGCGCCTCTTAATCTGTTCTGCTACTTCTATAAAAATTAGAATCTACAGGAACTTGGTATGGAAGATGAAGTTAAACTCAATGTACAGATTTTTTTTGACAGTATTGTTTTATATCAGCATTAGGATCTCTTCTTACAACATCAGAGTACACAAGCATACCCCCCCCACCCCCCACTTTGGTCCCATGCAATCTTATTCAGATCACAGTTTGCCATCACCTATATCCATTTGTGGCCTTGTGTTATGATTTCCGAGACGTTTCAACAAGTTTTTTTTCCTTGCCTTCTTACACCGTCGCTCTTCTTTCAACCTCTGGTTTACCTTTTTTTTTTTTTGGGACAACATTAAATCTTTTTTACTCTCCGAAACCTGAGAACTGCTATGCTTATTAAATATTTAAAAAACAACTCCCACTTTAGATATAAAGGGGCTTCATTCAATTTGAGTGCCCAGGAAACTGGGATAAGTGTAGCCTGGGGTGTGCTCTATTTGGTGTTCATTCTGCTGTATTCAAAAAATAAATAAAGCGCAGACAGGAAGTCACACAATACTAAAGTAAAGTGCAATTCCTACAGTGGTTCTTAGCAGACAAATCTTGTAAAAGAGGCGAGTTTTATTTTTATAAGGCAAATGGTGTATAATAAGTGGAAGACTAGCTTCAAGAGGGTGAATGAAGGCAAACAAAAGTAACTACCAAAATAAATAAATAAGCAGAAAACATACAGTGTGCTGTTCTGTAGCTAGAAAACATTTGTTTATTAGCACATCTTTTTTTTTTGCTTTTGGTGAAGCTACAAACTAACAAAGAGCCTCCACTGTTTAAGAACAGAGTGGCAGAACGCCTCATTTGTTCCTTTGCTGGGAATTTGCCATTGTTATAGCTATAAGCAATAGACAGATGTTCATAGCAGCAAACAACCAAATAGAAAAGACACCAAGAACAAAAATATTACACAATTAAATGCCTATACGCAAATAAACCTAAAATTAGCTTAAAGGAAAAAAGTATTTCTAGCTACACATGAGGGAATTTCTATTCTAGCCTACTCATTATCTTCCTATGCAATTCGTGTTTGATTCTCACACGTCTTCAGTGTAATTAAGGTCCATATCCGTATTTGAATTTCGACCGGATCAATCAGCAAATAGAAGGAGTTATTGTTAACGATGATGTCAATTTTCTGTGCCATTTTAAAATTGTAGCCTGAAGATGTTAGCGTGGCAATGGCAAACAATGGAAGTAGAATGCATACTATTTTTGGTAAGCATCATAGCGTCAGACTGCCATTTACATATCTCATGGCTAAATGTTAGTGATCCACCAAATTTTAAAACTTCACCAGAAACCTGTGGTATAATATACACTTTCACAAGTCTCTAAAAATGTATTATAAAACACACATATTTGAACAATAACTAATAATATACTATGCTATTGTTTTAAAATGCCACAGTTTCCTCATCACTTCTTCAAAGCAATGCCTGAGGCTGTACGGGATTTTGTCCGGTTATGTGGAACATACAAACTGCTGCAAGTTTGTTTCAACACCATGAAACTTTAGCATTTCAACTGAACGTCATCATGCCATAGAGATGTCCCACAAAGATTCGGGATTGGCATTCTAACAAATCTCACGTATCTTATTATGTCAAAGTGTATGGGGCCGTGTGCTCAGAGGGTAGCTTGACCTGTCTGGGTTGGTAATGGGGGAACAAGATGTCTTGGTTGGGCATATCATTTAACTTTTAAGCACGGTAGGGACAGGCCTCGTCCATAATACAGGCGCAACTCTATTATTCAGAATATCATCAAAAATGTCATTTTCTGGAATTCAGTTTAAACAAAAGAAAGGCTGCATGCCTTGATTGTATAAATTAATTACAAAAAACGAGTTAAATACTTTAAGCATATATCTTAATTTTTATGGCTTGGAGCTAACTTTTTTCTTTTTTTTAAATTAGCAGTTTCCAGGATATAGAAAAACAAAACAAAAATCAGCATCCACGGTTGCCTCCTTCATAAATGATTTGTGTTTTGTGTTCAAAACAGGATTAGAAGTATTCTCACAGCAATCCTGTTTAGCATTCATCGCAAATCCAGCTGAAAGGATTAAGGGAACTAAAGGGTAAATACATACAGTGAGTCTGTAATGACATTAGCCAACAAAGGAAATGGGGGCACATCACAGGTAAGTGACTCACACATTTCCTTGGTATTAGCTGCAAATCTAAAGGTGAAGCCATGCATGAGCATTGTTTTCTCTTTATTCAAAACAATCTTTTTATGTTTAAATCATAACCTTTTATTCCGAACTGACCTGTTATTCCGTCAAAATGGTAATATTTATGAAATTATAGGTCAGTCACCCAAACAGGTGAAGTGTTTGCATACAGTCTTCTGGTCAAGCTTGAAAAACTTTGGTTAACAAGGCTGCCTCATTAGCATAAATATATTTGCAACGACTTCCTATGAGGAAGCTGGAAACTAGGTTAGAGAAAAGCCAAGTAGTGGGGTAACACCTCCAGAGAAATTTCTCGCTTTTCACCAAGTTTCTTCGAATGACACATCTGTCACTTCCTGTAATTATTGCTGCATTATGGCTTTTACAGCAGGCCTTAAACAGCTTGAAAGGCTGCTTTCTGCACAGGCACACGGCTCCTCGGTAATGCTCGCCATTAGAAATGACATTTTAAATCTGAACAAGGAGACAATTAAAAGAATTGTCCTCTTGTTCGACTTTAAAATCCACGGACTAATTAAAACTGCGTTGCAATACAACAGCGGAGTCATGAACATGAATTGTTCTCGGTAATGTCATTTCGTAGTTTTATCTCTTCCACTGTGTGTGTGTGTGTGTGTGTGTGTGTGTGTGTCTTGTCATCTTTGCTTTCAGCGAGGGGAAAAAAGACCTTTTTAAAAGACAGCATCTGAGGCCACATAAACAGACACTGGGAAAAAGTTGGTAGGTGGGGCTACTGCCTCTTAAAGCCCACCAGCAGATGCAACACTTACACACTTTTGAGATCAGTCACGACATCAAACAAAATGCTCTAGATCTTGCCTGGGATGCACAGATGCAGTGTTGTGTCATCAAGCAGATGTACATTATGTGGGAGGAATTATCTCCGCTAAGTGTGGGTCAATGCGACAGCATATTCTGTGTTCTGGGTTTTGTTGGCGCAGAAGTGCCTCTTATTGGTGTGAATATACAATGTGTGTGTAATCGCCGGCTGAGTGTGTATTCCAGACTGGATCGGCGGTTGTAAAGTACTGTGTCTGCGGCTGCGGACTGTTAGCCGATATTATATTGTTTTTACCGACTGATAATCAACTTCGCCCGTGAAATGTCACGTCTTCTTCTCGGCTGCAACGCCGTCCAGTTCTACGTTTACAGTATGCAATTGTTGTGTAGATCTATGTTGATTTTGTGTCTGGTGGATCACAAATCCACTCAATATTAATATGCTTGTCATATATTTATTCCCAGAGGATAAGAAGAAAAGGACTGAAAAGGAAAAAAATAAACAAATATTATGGCGCAATATCAAAGCAGAGATAACCCCAACAGTTTATTCAGAAGATAAAGTTTTGAATCTAAACAGGCTGGGAAAAAAAGGTCTCTACACACAACGTGAACAGATATCGATCAACTCGCACGTTTGATATTTGTATTGAGACAATGTATATGTATTTTTCATCACAGCGCCCTTTCTTGTCAGGACCTATAAGTAAAAGGAGGTCATTACTTTCTCACTGGTCACTTCAGTCTGTTTTTAGTGCAGGTCTATAGCATGAGTGACTTTGAAAGTTAATCTTAAAACAGAAAGGACAGGTTTCCAATTTTCTCTGGGGCCCAAAGAGGAGATGTGGGAGGAATTTATACAGGGAGGTTAGATCGGCTGAGAAGAACGGAGAGACAAATGCTGAATGTACATGAGAGGATGACTCAGTCGGGAGAGTGAGGACAAAATAGCAGGGTGAGGGAAGCAGATAATCTTTGTTGTTGACTATGTGAAAGACGCTACATGTACTTTCTTTTCTTTTGTTTCTCTGTGTTCAGTTTTTTTCTTATTTTGCCTTCATTCCTCCTCTAATGTCTAATCCCCTAATATGAAAAATTTATTGGGGCAAAATGTGGAGATGTCCTGCTGCTGCCTCTGCTAAAACAGATCCATCCTCCTACAGAGTTTCTGAATAAGTCATCAATGTGACAATGACGGAAGCTGTAAACTCAGTTTGAATCCATAGAAGCAAAAACACTCAAATGCGTCTCTCCCTTCAAGTCGCACGCTTTATGCCACTAAAATAGTTTTGTTGAAACTTTCTTGTACAAAAACAAAAGGGAACTTTAAGAAGAATGAGTAGCTTAATTATCATCTTCCGTTAAAGACATGATGGCTTTTGGCAGCAAATTCAAAAAGAATGTACGATGCATTATTAAGAGAAAGGCGAAGTACAGTATGATGACATGAACATCGATGCTAGAAGACAGGACAACGGGATATCAACTCAAAGACACAATAAGTATTATGTTAATGTTTAATAAACTAACGGAAATAATCGTATTTCTCCCTGCATGGTTGATAGTACCATCCAACTCTGCAAGAATAAGTAGGTATAGATAACGGATGGCCGTTTGCAGTGGTCACTATTGGAGTTTTCTCCTATCCATGAAACGCTGGATAGGCTCTACACCCAAACAGTTTTTCTAGCTTTGCCAATTTCTGTTTTGCTGTGGATGTTTTTAAGTTCAAAGGCAGAATCGATTGAGATATGTCCAGAGAAGCTTAAAAATAGTTCGCTGACAATAATTTGAGACACCAATTGGCGTCGTTACATTCTCCATAAAACTTCTGCAGGACAAACACTTGAACATGACTTACTAGAATAGGACATTCATCAGTAACTTAGGTACACAATAGCCAACTATAATCAGTTTTTTATATTGAATTACAGGTTTCTTCCTTACTTTAGCATATGACACTCCCATCAATTTTGGACTGGCATTTAGCTAAACGAGGATAATTATAGTAATGCTTTGACATTAAATCAAAATGAACTTTTTCTCTTTCAGGTGTCTGACAGTAAAGAAAAACCACATTTGTCTCATTTTGTACAGTGCATGTAATTGTGGTTCCAGCTTTTAGTATTTAGCATTAGATTACAACTTTCTTTTGCCTCACAGTTATCCTGCCGAGTTTATTGAAAGACATGATGATGCATGTTAAAGCCTCTGCTGACGAGGGAGATGAGGTTTGTCATGCCATCTTCTCTCGTAATGCAGTCCGTCTTGAGGCTGCAGACTCGGGTTTTGTTTATTTCCGCTTCGGCCATTGCTCCGGTTAAGTGTGGGAAAATTGTATATGCTACAAAATTTTGGAACATTCTGCAGCGTAATGATGCCTGAAATGGGTGACAGTGCTCAGTGTTGCTGGCTGCATGAGCCTCTCAGCCCATGGGTCTTACTGATACTCTGACAAATGGAAAGTGCATTTGAGAGGACAGCATCCACCTCTAACTGACCTAAAGTTTTTTCCCCTACTCCCTGTGATTCTTCTTTTCTGTTCAACTTTCTGTGTCCCTATTTTCTCACCTCTCTCCAAAGTTACAGGAGCTTGGCGTCAACGTTGTTTTTTTTTTTAAAGTTCTATGAGATACGCGAGATCAGTTTTCTCCAAATTTCCATAAATTCACACCAACCTGATTTGCGTTATCCAAAATACCTCGTCTTCCTTATTATGGTTGCATTAATTAAATTTGTCACCATGTGAGAAGACTGTTTACATGTTCAGCCAGAGGCGATGAATTTCTCTGTGCTGCTCCCAGCGACACTGCAGAGTGTAGATGTGCCTGCAACATGATCCTAAGAGTCGCAGTGCAACTGATTGTAAAAAAATATCTGAGGCATGTCTTTTAAGTCTTTACGTCGTTAGGTCGTAACCATCAGCAGGCAAAACGCTTTCACAACTTCTACAGCAAAACGTAGAAAACAAATGCAGGGCAGGACAAGCTAACGTGGACGTGAGGTGATTGTCCTTATGCAAGACCATCTAGAAGAAGACGCTGTTGGACACTTTTGACGCTCTGGATGCCAGCTCTCTGAATGGAACCAGATGTTTAGTCATTTTATTTCTGTATTCCTTCCTGTCTATTCTTTCATTCTTTTCTGCAAGCAAAATTAATGCATATTTATTCAAAATGAATGAATGTGAAGACTGTTTTTTGATTTGTTTCCAGCCATCGTGTGTGTGCGTGTGGCTGTGTGTGTGTCCTTTATTTCCGGGCTTCATCAGTATTCGCATCTGATCATTATTCAGCAAGGGAGCCATTCACCTTTACAGCAACTCTTCTGCTCGTTCCCGTTTGCCGCTTTTTGTTGATGCGTCTGACGTTCTCACTCTAATGATTTCTCCCACTTTTTCTCCGATTCGCTCTGCGCCGTTATGTCCCCCTCTCCCTTTGTTTCTCATCGGTTTCAGTCTTTCCCGGCTCCCTCGCCTCATTTCTGCTTGTCCATAAACACCTCTTATTTTCCGTCTCTCTCTTGTCCTCTCTGTAGCGCTCCCTCCGTCGTGAATGGCTCTTGTGGAGCTCCGAGGGGAGATGAGTCAGTGCGCACGCACACAGCTGCAGGCGCTATGAATGTGTGTGGGGGAATCTCTGCCGCTGTGCATGTGGGTAAGGTGTGTGAGCATCTGTCTGCCTGTGTGTATATGCACAAAGGTCAGTCGTGTCCCTCTGGCTCTAAAGCACTGAAGGTTATATTGAATAATTATTTCATTCCTCTCAGACTCAACTCTACAGTGGATGTGTGTATGATTGCATCCATTGAAATTAGTTTGTCTCATTTGTTTTTAGACCCAACCAATTTTGTGCAACTTAAATCCACCTCCAATGTGGATGTACAGTCAAAAGAAGTGAAATTAATTACATCTGTTACATATAGCACAAATTATTTTATACCGACACAGATGCCTTACTGTCGTCGTTTGCCAAGCTAGAACAACTGCTACACCCAAAGATTTTTACACTGTTGAGAAATATTCAGCAGCAGTTATTGAAATAATAAACCTCAGTTTTTCTGGCACATCTCTGATCACTGTCTTGTTGACACGGTTTTGATCTTTTTTTTTTTACCTTCACATGCCTGTCAAAAACATTATCATAGTTACGATTTGAATGCTCACTCTATGACTGCAAGGTGCCTGGGTCCATTACCTTCAAAATAAGCCCAGATCATCACCCTTCCAGCAGCATGATTGACAGCTGCAATAAGGCAGTTTGCGCCGAATGCCGTTCGTTTTCGGGCTGTGTGATGTCAGGGAAGCATTTCATTGCAATGCCAAAGCGGCATATTGCGATATCAGTTATGATTAACTTCTTCATAGAAAGTCTCCTCCACTCTCAGCCACTAGAGGTAAACTGTAGATCAGGTGCAGGGATTGAGGAAAGTCAGAGTTCATTGTAACTAGCTAAATGCCAAACTATGTTATTAGTATGCAGAGGATGAGTGCTTGTAACTTTAACTGTATTGCAGATACTGGTACTTCAATTAAAGTTGTGGATTAAATAGAAATTCAATATACTGGAAAGCTACATTGTGTTTGTTTCATCAAATGCTGCCACTGTGCATTACAGTCAAACATTTTTTTCGCAAGCGTGTTTTTAAGTCGTCTCTCAAGCTGTGCTACCAATTTTCCCTCTCATGAAAAAATGCTCTTTACAGCACAAAGCACCTACTTTACTGTAAATAAGCTTGTGAAGTCTGAGGAATACCTCTTGGGCTTTCTCATGTTTCTCTGGGAATTGTGTGGTCTTACCTCGGGTTGAACCTTTTGAACATTTTTAGGTGAAAATATTGGTTTGAAAATGACCTTTTCAGATTAATGAGAAACAAAAGTTGTTAATCTAATATTTTTGCTGTTGGCATTTTGTCATCTTGTGTATGGTGCAGAAAAGTGCCAAACATCCAATGCTTGCTCTCTTGAGACTTATTAAAACAGCAAGGGTGCGTTTATTTATTAATTTTGCACAAGACTTTCCCATTTTTAAAATTAATTTGTTTAATAAATGACCAAAATATAGTGCCTATTTTGTGGACTGGACTTAAATAATGTTAGAACCTGTTAAATGATGTATCATTTCAAAAATATTTACTCACATTATGTAGATATCAAATCATAAAAATCCAAATAGCAATTGTAACAGTATGAACTTGTCAGCTGTGGAAATCCATGCTTCTGCTGACATACATTATATGCAATACATTATTAGGAATCAATAATATTTTAATAAGTTGGAAAACCTGATAAGCCAATGAAATAAGTTGTTTAAATTCTATTTGTCTTCATGATTAGATTTGATAACACTGAAAAAATATTGAAATAGAATAATAAGGATTATTTCAGAGGTGCAGACATCGACAGGGGACACTTTTTGGTATTTCTCTAAATCCAAAACCATAACAGTGCAGCAATACTGTGCCTGTCAATAATAGTAGTTTATGAACACTGAAAGATATAAATATGCATCTTCTTAAACCTATTTTTACATTTTGGAGACTCACACGCCGTCTATATGAGTCAGAGGTTATTTCTGGAATAAGCATCTTACCTGTCTTGACATGAGCAATTTTATGCTCATCTTTTTTACCATTTCAACCAACCCAAATGTTACTTATTTATATGCTCGCTTTCACATTTTCTTGGGCTGATTATATAACATCACTATATTGGAAGTTCTGCGTAAATGTAACTGCGGTCTAAAAGTAAAAACAAAAAATCTATTTAAACTTAATAAGCCCTTTAGGTAAAAATACAGACTTCAAGTTAAATTTTTGGTGTCTACCTACCATTTTGCATTTGATGAATCACCGCTGGAATATCATCTGAATGGCATTTTTAGCTATTTAAGCTGTGTGTGAATTAAAGTGAGATTGCAATGAAGAAAAAATAACGACATTAGTTCTGCAGATCTACTAATTTTGTTCCAACTTTTCTCGGGTTGCTTATGTAATATTATTTTGAAACTTGTCAAAACCACCTACCCAGTTTCAGCTATTTAAAAACATGACCGTTGGTAAATCATGAACCATTATGATGCCTTCAATTCATTTTTGGTGTGAACTAATACGTGAATTTATTTTCTTAACCACCTTCCAAATTCAAAATGCAACATTATTTTTTATTTATCATTCAGATATCATATGAGAACTGAGTTTTAATAATCTGCAGCTGTTTTTGTGTAATTTTTTTTAATCTAAGTAATCATTTATACTTTGGACACATTGATTTAGTCTAATCATATGCAGACAGATGATATAGTTGCATGACATCTGTATGAATGTTATAGACATACAGCACTTTGAGCTATGAACATACTGTATATCTTAATATTTTTAAAAATGTTTGAGAATGGAACAAAACTTTTGATCTTTGTGTGGTTATAAAATGTACCTAATGACAAAAAGTAGTGTTAATTTAGATATAGAATAAATGGGTGGGGTGATCACCTCGTTGACTACCAGCTGAAATAACTTTTTAAATTAAATTTGTCTCATATTACTCTGAAAACAGATGTCAGATATGGTGTGTGAGATTTTCAAAGAGCTATTTGGTGTCTGATCTCTAGAAAGTTTATAGCCTGCGCAATACAATAGATTCCTTTACATACTGTATAAACACTGGCTGGGGAATACAGTATTTTGAAGAACGAACTCCATGCCACTCGCATCCAAACATGTTAGATATACGCTGACGCTCTGGGGGAAAAGGAAGCATCTGACAGAGCGAGTGACAGAATATTGCAGGGGAGGATGAAAGAGTAAAGGGAACCAACAAAGAAAGGCAACAGGAATTAAATATGAATGACGCAAAAATACTGAAGGCAGATAAAACAGTAAGGGGATGACAAATAATGTGAGGGAGAAATTATGCACAGAAACTGCCAAGGCACATTCATAAAGTATAAGTGGGTGGCATAAGAAAAACAACAACAAATGAACGCTTAATATGTCGTCTCCCGGGAACACTCTGACTTAGAAGAATCGATAAGAAATCCAATATTGAGTCGTCAGATCACAAAAGGTTGACGGGAGCAAACCTGAAATCATGCAAAGGAAGTCGCGGGAAAAGGAAAGCAATGTGGTTATCGTTTGGAGGTGACTGCCAGTCGAACAGCGTCGACACTCGCCTACTCTCACTTTCTGTTGCGTCGCAGAGCAGAGACAGTCGTGTCATGCGCCCAACATATTGCATGTTGGTGCTGAGCTACGTGGATCGCTTGGGCCATCTTTTCCTCCAGGAAATCATAATATAAGGGGGCAGGAGGGTGTAAAGAGGGGGAAAAAAGGGCTGACAAAGCAAATTCAACATTGAAAAAAAAAAGGGCTCGTGGGGGGGAGGGGTGTGGCTTTTGAAAGAAGGAACACAAAGACGACAAGCAGCAGAAAGAGATACAGTGAGATGAGAGACGATCGGAGCACGTAGGAGAGAGGAGGGGAAGCGAGTGGAGCTGTGACAGTATGTTGAATTATAAATGTGTTGGAAGCACGAAGCCTGGTCTCACACTCCAAGCTCCCTCTGCCTGTGTGGGTAGTTCATTGATGTGATCCGGCATATACACACACACACACTGTAGCAAGCCACTACTAAACAGTGAAATTGCTAGAATCTAACTCGTCTTACATATCAATTATTTGTGCTCGATTGTTATAAAGCCGGAAGTGTTGATGTGTCGCATAAGAAACACTAAAAACAAGGCAACATGTTATATTTCTTAAAACCTTTCAGCCATTTCTAAAATTTTAAATCAGATTATCATGGAACGGTGGTACCCATTGTGAAGCTGTGTGTAATTTACTGTCAGTTCAGCAGTTCTATGACGCCAGAGAACATGAAGACCAAGGAACACAGCGAGAAAAGTCAGCTCCATCACTTATAACGTTGTGGGAATGTTTAAAGCCGGGTTAAGTCTTGAAAGGTGATCAAAATTATCCCAAGTTGGAATTAATATTGCACAACTTCGAACCTACCAAAAAAACCGTCCTCCAGCTCTGGAGAGACTGATGGGTGGGAGAATGTGATGGGACAACATGAAAACATAGCAGGTTCTCTTCCCCGCAGTGACATGTGGTGGCAGCAACATCAGGTGGCTCTGCTTTTCTGCAGCAGGGACAGGGACGACCATCAGAGGTTACATAACCCTGCTCCAAAAGTCCTCCTTTGGCAGGACAGCAGCCCTAAACATAGAGATAGAGCCATAATTGAGTCATTTAGATCAAAGCATAGTCATGTGTTAGACCTTATCCTTGTTGAGAATCTGCATGTGGCAAGAATTTAAAGGGAATAACAGGACAACGACAAACATCCTTTCCATTAAACTCTTATTTTTGTATTAAAAATGTTGATCTGATGTTTACATTCATGATTTTCAAGTGGAAAATCATAATGGCTAGCTGAAATAAAGGTCTAAGCAAATAATACATTTCATTTAGGGAATCGAGTCACTGAAGTAAAGGAACTTTTATTTGCTAAAAAATAAACTGTGGTTCTTCTGGATGTATGTTTTTTTTTCAGTTTTAGGAAAATCTTCAGTAATAAAATGTATACTGACATTTCCTTTAGGTTGTAAAATGGATAAGTCTGAATCCCAACACTTTGCATATCCCAGCTTTCACCACCATGTCCTGGTTTTCTTTTTCAACTTAGACGGCGACATCCTGGGAGGCTACACTGAGAAATCTGCAAAGTCGTCCATTTAAAGGTTTGTGAAAGGGACAAGCTTTGCCAGACAAATCCAGAGCAAGTGACCAGACCTTTATGTTGCAAGTACACGTCATCTGACGATGAGGTGCCGAGTAGCAAATTTACAAAATGATATTCTGGCAAAGGCATGCGAGAAAACAGCGAGAAATAGATCTTTATTTTTTTAATTGGAAAATGTACGCCAAGTGTGCCGCTCTTCAGAAAATTATACTCTAAAGTTTTGACACAGTTAATTCAATGAAGCATTCAAAAGCTCTGAAGCTGCTTTCACTGACAGCTGTCATGCCTAATACCCAGGCGTAACTGCCAGCGAAAAGGATCTTGAATGGTCTGCGGTGATGTAGCTTGGATTCCAGCTGCTTGGCAAGATAAACAATATTCCCTAATAAGCTGCTTTGGGAGAAACAAATCTCACATGGTTTGCAAATTTAGTGAGTTAAGATTTTTTTTTTTTTTCAAAGATTAATGACGAACTGACTCACTGTAGTATTTAATTTTTATATTAAGTATGTTTTTTGGAGAAGTGAAACGGTGACTACTTAATTCATGCATCTCCCAGGGCAATTGCTCAGCTTTAAACAAGACCTCAGCACAAACTGGTTGAAATTTTAATTTGAAATGATTGGTCCGATTATATAAACATCTAATTTTGGAAGAAGCTCCAGTGGCATAGAGTTTGACCGGCTTGAGAATTTGCTTGTTTCGTAACAACAAATAAAAAGTTGACAGTTTTAAAGTGCTTATTGTGCATATTGTTGTACTTTTTTTTTAAGCTAGCTAATTAGTTGGATTAGTTTGTTGTTCAGGCTTTAGCTTATTGGAAGTAAAGGCTCATTTGAGCTGCAGGATGATGCTCAATATAAATGCACAGGCCATACAATTAAAAGGTAAAACATATTAAGTGATATCCTCTAAATTAAAACCAGTTTTGTTTTTTTACGTCATCACAAATAAAAACAATTCTTCAGTGTTATTTCATTGTGTTTTGTAAAATTAATTCTTCTTTTTCTGCTTTGAAGGTTGTTAACAGACTTAATGGCACTTTGATGCTTGAAAAACCATCTTAAGTATTTGAACTTTCATATAGGACAAATATGAGTCAGCTTGTAATAGCATGTGGGAGGGCGTGATGGAAATTATGCACAACACTGACATTTTCATCTAAGCTCCCCATTTATTCACAGGGTCTGTCATGATGTAATTGAGTTGGGGGGGTTTTCTCTCGGTTTTGATCAATTAAGAGATGGAAGGAGATGAAGAATAAAGAAATAAAAGTGACAAAGAGGGAAGAGGACAAACGCAGACAGGATGAAATTGGCTCAGATTCTGAAAAATGGCAGATAGCAACAAACGGACAGAAGATGCAGCACAGTAGCAAGCAGCAGAAAGTTAAATGAAGGGAAAAAAATGATAAACAAAACCCCCGAGAAATTAGATGAGTTACAATTCTTCTCTACTTGCCGTTTCTTTCCCTATATGTGCAATTTGGATGTGTGTGCACTTATTCCCACATGGGAGCCATATTCCAAGGGTAAAATGGACTCAGGACTCGGATATCCAGTAAAGATCTGAAACATTTATGCTCAAAACAAACTGAAAACTCTTACAACGGTTTTCTGATTTCTCCTGGAAGGCCTCTTTAAGACACAGCAAAAGCCATGTATGCTGGATTTTTTTTAATGATGTGATGAGTTCTGACTCTGATGTAAAGGAGGTCCATGAAAGTTGACAGGTTTAGGCAATGCCATGCATTATTCAAAGTTATTTTGAACCTATGAATGTAGTTCTTCAATCATGAGGTTACATGTTCCCAAAAGGCAACAAAAACTAAGACAAATTTGATTTAGATATAATAGGCAAGAGCTTAAGTGAAAAATAATGTCTGGATGAGAGCACCTGTCAGGTATTAATGGAAATGTCATAGATTTGTAATTTGCCCATTTAGGAACATAATCCTCCTCCTGCTCTGAGTCATTTTTTACTGGTTGGCAGGCAGGATGTCCTTTTAGAAACCTTTAAAAACTCATTTTACCTTAACTAAACATAGTTTTAAAATATGGAAATGACTTCCAATTTAGCACTTGGATTAATTTCTAGTGCAATGACAAGCCAGAAAAACTCAAATCCATCCCCAAGTGGAAGATCAAATACTTCTTAGGCTCTTAGGCATCTGGGTCACAGCGATAATTTCCTCACTGAGCAAAGACGGCGCCATGACTGAGATCTTAAATAGCTGACTGTTACCTACACTGTTGGATAAACCTAAGTTTGTGAGAGCTGCAAGTGTTGAAAGTAAGACGTAGAGTCTTAAATTTAAAGTGTTTTAAATTCATTCTATTATCATCCGTAAAGATCATAATGAAACTTCCCTTCATTCCCCATCACATCATAAATTATGTTTGAGTTTTGTCAAAAATAAGTCATTGAAGCTCTTCTGTCGATTATAATAAAAATATGATGCACAGTAAATGTAAAGCACAAATAGGCAACACGAAAAGGTGAGATCAAAATCTAGGGAGTTCTACTAAATCTCTTTATATATAGAGAGAAACTATACAGCATCCCCCCTATGGGCTTCAACCAGTTATTTACCTGAAGTACAACATGGGAAAGAAAATAGTGCAATCTATGCTCACAGTGAGGGAACCTAGAGGAGTATGTTTGTCCAACACATCTTGAAAATACACATTTTGTTTAATTTCACTGTCTAAGGTAAATCTAACTGAGATGAATGATAACAGGCCTTAGCCAATTGGTTTGTCCGTTTTCATTCCTCCCCTTTAGTTTTTATTTGCCAGTTGATAGCTACACCTTTTCTTGTCCTGTAACATCGCTGCAGTAGTTTTGTTAGATTATATAAATAAAAAAAGAAAATGGGTCTCTTATGAAGCGCTGTTTTTTTTTCTCATGTTGGACATAGAACAGATGGGAAACTACAGCAACTCATGAGGAACTAATTGGTATTAACAGGTACAAACCAGCACATGGTGATAATTTGTTTCATAGCTACACGTCTCTACATCTGTCAGTGATCATTTCTGCAATGGTCTTTTTCCTTTTGAATAACACTCTTTTAGTGCACTGTATGCAATCAATTACAGAACCTTATAAGAGTATTTAAACCGTTACTGATCTCTGCTTTTTTGTTATACTGACGTAAGTCAGAGCTACAATGGGAGATAAGAATAACTGGTACATGTGTGGTTTCCATGGAAAGGAAAAGAAAACAGGGGAAGCCCAAGTTACCTGGCTTCCAGAGGAATAACGCGCAAGCATAAAATGTTTATCCCTTGGCACAGCAGGGAGAATTAAATGGCCATTTCAGGGAGAACTCAAAAGGACTATCTTGACCTCTGATATCAAGCACTTTCTCCCAGACAGGTCACGAAGGGTCAAACTTTCTGAGGCAAGAAGATTTACTTCTCAAATTTTTATCCTTCATCGCTGGAAGGTCAACATCTGTGTCTGAGTGTGTCGTAGTGATGATGGAAAAGAGAAGGGCTTTTCTCAGTGTCAAAATGGCTTTGCACTTTATAAAGCATAAATAAAATGCACTGATAATTTGTATTTTTTCCTTACACCGACTTAAAAGGCTGCATAAGTAGGCTGAAAAAAGTGGTGTGATAGAAGGAAAATGTCAAAATTATAACACATAAGAAGAATGTGTTATAGCAAATAGTCAAAATGAATCTGAAAATATGCAGAAATAAGAAATGTGAATGCTACAAATACTTTGCAAATCCACATTACAAATACAGTACATTCAATTTAAAAGCCCATCTTCTAAAATGCATGAGTGTTGCCTCTGCATAAATACAGTTATTAATACAAGTAATAAAAAGAAACAATGGAAGCATTGTGAAACTGAAAAAAAGATAGTACTAGCATTTTTTATTTGCATACATAAAAAACTTAAAGGTTACCGTATTTCTAAATTTTACATGCAATTTATTGTCTTTATTTAAAATGAAGCTATTTTACATCCATCCTCCAAGTAGCCCTGGTAACACTTTTGCAACACATTTCATGCTTAAAT
The DNA here is from genome assembly GCA_903067075.1 of Micropoecilia bifurca. Lineage (NCBI taxonomy): Eukaryota > Metazoa > Chordata > Actinopteri > Cyprinodontiformes > Poeciliidae > Micropoecilia > Micropoecilia bifurca. The sequence continues at coordinate 19,365 of CAEGAF010049431.1, forward strand.
TGCACATGATTGTTAATCGAGATAAAAGGGGGTAACTGTTGTATTTTTTGCCCTAAAACTTGGTTTTATGCTTGAAGTCGTAATCACACCACTTCTTTGTTACACTTACTTTAAAACTTTCAAAAATTAATGACCGCTCAGACAGATGATTTGGGTAAGCTGCTTCTCACTTAGTATCATAGTCTGTTTTACTTAAATTGTTTTCTAAACTTTCATATTTTAAAGAGCAGCAAAGTGAAGTTTGTCTCGGAAGAAACAGAAACTCATGATTTACTGATGAAATCTTCTTAAACACTGGTGATCTCATAAAAAATATACATTTTCCTAGAACTGCAAGTGGTTGTCAACAGGTTTCAAGCCCAACCCAGGAAGTGTAACACATTTAAACAAGACGAAATGCATTAAATTCTTTCACTAATCTTTATAATGCAACATGTTTATCAACACTTGGATTCAGACTTCTAACTCTTGTATAAAGTAAAGGATAATATCTGGTGTGCCACTGGTTAATTACTGTACAAAGTGCTCACAAAATGTTCCTCTTATGCTGCTGGATCTCATTATGAAACAAATTCAGGTCAGCCATCACTTTATCTTTCTAGCACAGAGAAAAATAAACCACTTTTAATCCTCGTTTTCAGTACTTTTCGCACCCCCTCGAGATTTTGGCTCTGTGGAGGAAAAAGATATTCAAGATGAGTGTTGATGACTGCGTCCACAATCTCCAGAAGCGTGTGTAATAACTCATTCCTCTGAGCTACTGACTCACATAAATTCAATTTCCTCTCAGCCAAAGTTGTCAACACTCTAATATTCCTGCAGGGCGGGCGCTTCAAAACACAACTCCTGACCTTCTGACAAGTTGTTTATCCTGTTCCAATGCAAGAAATTTACTTTTAACAGGGCAACACGAGGATGCAAAATGGGATTTTGCTCCAAAATGAACTACTTGCGGCACAAAAATACTTCAGATGAGTTATTCTAATTTATCAAGACATACTTACAATCCTACTATCATGGCAGGGCTCTCAGCAGTATGAAAGTGAAATTCACTTCATTCAATCTAAGACCGTAGCTATTGTGATTGTACAATATCTTGCAAAACAGAACTAATGTAATAATTACACATAAAAATGGTGGTTGCACCTCAGCTTTAAGCCTGAATAATGGTAGAAAAACAACTCAGTGCAAAAGAAGCCACACAGTCAAAGATTTGGTAGTAATTCAAGAAATACATTAAGAAAAAAAATTACTTAACCGAAGGGTGTCTGTCTGGTATGTCAAGGTCTCGTTTTTGCTCTTGAAATGGATTTGGTTCAAGCAATGTTCTCAATCATGCAGTGGGGCAATTTTTAGCTCAATGCCAGAAAAGCTGGGATGAGAGAAACGGCACATCTAGATCTGAAGCTACAGTTTTTAGCGGAAAAGCTCTGGGCACTAAGAGGAGATTGGGGTGTCTTGTGCACAAGTTATGCTGGGATGTAGCATAAAATGAATGCTTTGAGATTATGTCTGCAGTAAAACAGGCCCAGGTCAGGCCTGGCCTGGCGAAAAAAAGAGGAGAACCTTTAAGTTAAGTTCTGTCCATTTTCAGACCCTTACCTTACCTAGGGACGTGAGACACGGATAATGACCAAAAGAACAAGATCTGAGCGACTGAAATGAACTCCATTATCTAATTGGAAGCTACTTTAAAAAAAAAGGTAGAAAAAAGTGACCACAGCTGCTTTCTACTAAGCATTTACTTTGGTTCATTAATTATCTCCAGCCACCTGAAGTCTGATTTGAGGTGTGCTCGACTAGATTGCTGTGCAATTAAGCATGGCTGTACACCAAGTTTACCTTGATTAAATCATCTGTAAATGGCAAAAGACTACTACTGAGCGCAAAGACCAACTGCCTTCTCGCTTAAATAGGGCCCTGATGGCACAGCCGGAGTGAAATGTGTTTCTCACGTATTTGTATGTGGAAGTAGGTGTGACAAATTCACTCCAGCGTTTGGGCTGTCTCCTTCGCTTCAGGGAAGCTTCAGTCTGATTTAACTAGTAGCTGGAAAATTGTGTGGCTGTTCAATATTTAATTAGTTTGACAAGGAGGTATGAGACCAACCCCTAATTCCGGAAATATTGCCTGATTGCCATCTTGGTTCCAAATGTTGCAGAAAAATAATAATAAAAAAAATGGATAATAAGGGCTGCGGTTAAGCCCCTTACCTAACCGATTTTCCTTACCTTCTTGCTTTTGGCCACAGCATGTGAGCTCATTTCAGTAAGCACAATTTGTTTTGATTGCGCAGGGAAACGGTGCAGGCATCCAGATACAGTGGAACCAAAAAAAAGAAAAATTATTCACATGCCAACATGCTCATGTTGGTGTATATATATATATATAATTAGTTTATATACATATGCATAACGACATGCATTTTTCCATGCATGTCGTTGATATATATATATATATATGCGTGTGTGTATATGTATATAAACTAATTTATTTTGTCAGACAAAATGTAAACAGCTGCGTGGACATAAAATAGGCCAGTACAGGATTTTAAACTTGTTCAAGATGAGATCTTCTTTCTTCAAGTCAGTTTCAGCCTTGTTTAGATCTACTACATAAACAGCTTTTTGTGGGGTTTTTTGGAAATGTGCTAGAGAGATTAAACTGCACCAGAGATCAGCATTAAATTTATCTGACCAACTGACTCCCAGAAAGAACTTGGCAGCTTATTTCACTGAGGCGTCTCATTTTTCTGCATTTCAGTTAGCTAATCAATAGGGCTCTGTTTGAAAAGGATGAGATCATTGCCCTTACCTCCATACACATTTATCACAGGAGTAGCAACCCTGAAGCACACGCTCCATTAGTTCTTCTGTTTTAGCTTTACTTCGGTGACTTTGTGATATACCACAAAAAATAACTACTATAACATTTTTTAGAAGATGCTTTTTTTGACATTTCTAGAAGTAAATATGAACCTTTTACAAGGAATAAAAACAAAGGTTTCAGAAAAATGAAACATTCAGAATGAAGTGCACCTATTTAATGTCAAATCTAATGTTTCTTAAACATGACTTCATTCAGTTTGCTCCTGAATGTTGCAGTGTGTTAATGCCATAGTACAATCTCAACAGCTGTCAGGGGCCTTCTGAATGAGCAGCTTATAATTATGATAAGGTTAAAAGTACATGGAAGAATTTTTTTTTAAATTAGTCATTCAGTTCTTCTCGACTGGAGGAATTCAAAACAACTGGTACCTGATTTTTAGGTCTGACTGCATGTCGTTGATTTACAAGCTAGCCATGAACAGACCAAATTACTCGTGCAAATCTCTCACAATCCTTCTGGTTTTCCCCTTTTCCTCATCTCTGTTTGTACACCTCTTATTTTATTTGAGCAAATGTGCGCTTGTGTATGCGAGTCCAAGGGTGGTTTCAGCCTGTAATGGGATTTGGCAGATTATGCTACATTGTTGTAATGTCCATGTTTTACAAATCTCTCCCTCCTCGGAAACCCCGGCGCCAGCAGCCTCGCAGACATAGGAGATGAGGTAACAACTATCCCCTTCTTTTTTTCTTTTTTTTATTCCCACCCCCTACTCTCTTCCGTTCCGACTTCATTTACTTTTGCTTTTCAAACTCCAGGTGTAAACATTTTAATGGAGTTATGATCTGCCTCCACACCGGCTGGCGAAAGCCCCATAGTTGTCCAGCATCCAAATAGGAAAGTGGCAGGCACTAATACATTTTTCAGAAGCCATTCTTTTGCAATTGATATATTATGGGACCGTAGCAGCACTCTTACATTTGCACTTTTATGCAGTCCAGAGGAGGTTAATGAGGGTCCTTTCACATTGCACCACCACAGCTCCTGCCAAGTGAATAATTACCGGGATATTTCATTCTAGGTAGAAAACACTCATCTAGTGGCTAACACACAGCTACTCCACAGTCGCTATCAAATAGGGCATTGCAGTCATCTGTTGTGCTCTGAAAAAGTATTCAAACCTCGTTCGCTTTTCACATTTTGTGACATGACAACCACAATTTTCACCGTCTTTAAGTGGGATTATATAGACTAACAAAAAGTTGGGCGTACCTATAGAGTAGCAGGGAAAAGTTGCATGACTTTCCCACATTGCAGGTGTTTGCCATTTAGTTACAGTGAGCACAAAATGCTTTGTGCCCCCCATGCCCCCAGCCCCCACCCACCCTCCCATGAGCAGATGGGTCTTTCTGGTTTAACTGTGTTAGTGTTTCAGTTGAAATATCTGCAATAGAGATGATGGAACTGCAGACGCATAACACTGGAAAAAAGAAAAAAGGCGAATAGAGGCAGAAGTTATTTTTCAAAATAAAAGTTTAAAAAACTGCAGTCAAAATGAGCAACAAGACAGAGAAAAGCCGCATGCAGATCACAAATAGGCAGAAGTTTCAGCCTGTGGCGAAAGGGAGCTCTGGAAACTAAACTTAGAGGCTGAATAGAAATGCACGACACACACGTTATGTGTTTAGTTATAAAAAAAAAAGTTTGAAAACAATGTAAATTTTCCTTTTGCACTTTATTATGATCTTCTTAGCTTTTATTTATCACATTAAATCTGAATAAAAGTCTTTGGTTATTTTAAAAACAACTTTACTTTTAGATACTTTTTAACTTTTAATTCTTAGTATAATATTTGATTTTAATCATCTTTTTATCCCTTTTAATCTCCAGAACATTATAGGGTTTTTTTGTTGTTTTTTTATGTCTCGACTGGTTTGGCTTTGTAAAAACACAATGGTGGTCAATCCTTCCCAGAATGAAAAAAGGCTAAGCAGTTACTCAATGTAAATTTAAGAATCTGTGGAATCTGCCAGCTTGATCAAATGTTAAGCCACAGAACTTTTTTTTTTTTCCATTTCCCACTGTTCCGCACACATAATGAGCTCTTCTCAACTTTCCCGACCATTATCTGAGCTTGGAACTTTCATAGCAGCCTCTTCCAAGCATGATTAATGATGTGTTTCCAAGATTAAACACCAGAAGATACTAAGGCTATTTCTACGCCTGGAGCTTCTTTTTTATTGCAAATGTACCTGTGTTTGTATCTCTCTTGTGTTCTGCATAATGTATGCTCAAAGTGTCACCTTTTTTAGCTCGAAAGCATCGACCAAAAAGAACTCACGGATACTTCCTTTCATCCCACCACCTGACTTAACAAGTTAGCCTCAAATTCTGCTTGCACACACAGAGAGATGCGTACCGTCTTCCAGGAAGTAGCTTCTAAGGGAAAACTGGCTAAGGATAAAGTACAGCAACATCTGCTCTGGATCACAGTCTCAGCTGGATCTGGGCTACTTGTGCATAAACCCATTACACAGCTTGTCCTTGCTAAGATAGATTACTACCTGCACACACAAAACACATTTGCTCTATTTCACGCGGATGCGCAGGTGCGCACAGATGCAGGAACAGTCTTGAAGGAACCAAAACTACATCACACTGGGAGGCTCCTGCTGACCCCTGCAACCGAGTGAATGCAATTTTTTTAGTTTTCTCAGTTGCATTTCACTGAACCCTTGCTGGGTGTCACAGCATAATACTGTTTAGTCATGCTTCAGCTGGCTGGAAATGACACAGACAATTTGACTATATAGATAGAAGTGTGCTGATACACCCAAGTCTTTTATTTACACTTACACTAAATATTAAGGCATGCGACACATTCAGGTTCTGAAGGAGGAATTTGGAGTGAAGGTTCTCAAAGTCGCATCGCATTTCTTGATTCTTTCTCCTCAAAACTACAACGAGTTTGAGTAGAAAAGCAGAGCTTCAGTTTTGTAAACATCGCATTGTATATTTCCATTCAAACAGCAGGATTCGCTGCCTATGTTCCTCCTGAAACCCAGAGTACATAATGATTTTTACACACACTGTACAAAAGATACAAAGCTATTTTATTCTCACTTAAATCAGAATAAACTTTTCCTGTTTTGTGCAACTTAGTTTCACCTACAGTATGTCAGAATAATGCCTGACACTGTCACTATGTCCTGACAGTATGACATGAGAAGTAATTTGTGAATCTATTAACACTATGCAATAAATTCCTACACGGAAGCATGTTATTCTGGCTTAATGTTTATCATATGTGGTGTCTGTCTTTACAAGTTTCCACATTTTATCCAATTCGCTTATCTAGTTCAGTTACATAAAGTTTAAAACGTTCATTTTCTTGAATGTGTCTGCTTGCATTGCTCTCTCCTGTGTCTCCACAGTTTGTCATTGTGTTCATTTGCTCATGTTATCCAATTATCTCTGTCCTCAGTCAGACTCAGTCTTTCAATCAGTCTTTTCCAAGCCACCAGTCTGCAAGTCAACACAATTAGACCCAGACTCCATTACAGCCTTCTCCTCCAAAGTTCACGGCCTGCTCTCTGCCTGTCACTTAGGAATCTGTTTGGGTTTTCTTTTTTTTTTTACAGATATATGAGTGTCTGTGTGGCGTTATGTGTATGCGGCCAGTTATGCTAAATGCATCCAGAAGGCATGACCAGAGTTAAGCCACAAACTCTACACAGACGTTGTGCTAACTTTCAACACCATACTTCTATTTCATTAGTCACCCATGTGCTGTAAACTGTTTAATAAGTAATCAAACCTTCAGATTAATGCTCCTGTTTTATTAGCAGCTAGCACTAGTGCTGCAGTGCATCTGGCTGCTACAGCAAATAAGAAAAGTTATATGAGGTACTTGTAAAAATGTGTTTTAAAACCGTAAAACTATTTTGTTTCAGTGATATTTCTGTAATGACTAGAAGAACATTAAAATATTTTCAGCCATCTGTCAATGCAATGCAAACAAGATAATATAAACTACATAGATTGGCCTTAACCCCTAAGCTCAGTCAAATACAAAAATATTAAGGCTATTGTCATCTTTACTGTATTTTGACCGATACACCACACTGCTTGGAGCTCAATCCTAAGAAATGTTGCTACTCCTGAAGTACAGGGGTGATGGTTGAGGTTTGAAGGTAGGTGAGGTGTCATCCTTTTAAATTTGATCTGTATCGTTATTGACAGCTCAGGTTTGTTGTTTTCGAGTTGGGTTATGTTCCTAGGAAAGGATTTGGAATGATTGTGGTGGTGGCATGAATGTGGAGGACAGCAGAAAAAAGTTAGTTGGTTTAAAAACACTCAGAACCTTAGCACATCCTCAGGTAACCCCTCTTCAGGACTCGGTGTCACTGAAGGATAAATATTGATCTAAGAACAAGGATCCTGCAGAGGTCACAACCATAACTCTTACTACTAATAATAAAACCCCCCAGAAAGGATCAGAATAAAAGCGCAAGAGAAAACCTAAAGTAATTCATAACGGTAAGACATGACAAAAAATTGCCCATGGTTGCAGTAGATCCATTTACCCTTTTTGTCCTATTTTTGCGTACATTTATATGATTTGCATCTTTTTTGTAAAATACACAATTGCACGTGAAATCTTCTTCCCTCTCTTAGTTTTATTGTTGTGCCTGGTGCTGTGTCGATGTGACTTTTTACCGTCTGGGTCACCAAAATAAACCTGCTTGTCTGCTCGGCAACAGGCAGCTTGGGCCGGTGGTTCTCCAGGTCGAGTTGGACAGGGATGAAAGCTCGGTGTTTACAGCAAGGAGTGGGACTGAAGGAGACAACAGGTGGGAGGTTTTTCTTTTGGGCTATATCTTGGCATGACAGTGTCTGTTTTCACATGTCATTGTGGCATTACATGTGTCTGAGCCGGTACAGCTCCGCTGGTCTTAATGTGGCCTCTGCAAGAGGACGGAGGATGGATTTCCTTTTCGCCCCTGATAGGCGGAGACATGTCAAGTTGACGGCAGCAGCAGCAGCAGCAGCCACAGCGAGAGCCTGTTTGTGACTGCACCATTTCACGGCGCAGGGAATGATGGAGCACCGGTGTGTTTCGCCGAAATGCACACAGGAGTGCCTGTCCTCCTGTTTTTGGTCTTGCTTTCCTCTTGCCTCCATCCTCTTCTTTTTCCCGCTACTTTAACCGAGACAGGTGTCTTCTGTCCCACCTGGAATCTGTCACAAAACCGTGTGGGGATTCAGCTTCGCTGTCCCCCCAGTAAGCTCTCGTCGATGACGGAGGGCGACTGGCTGAGCAGCTTTACTCCCCCCCCCACCCTCCGCTGGGTCCGACTTTCTGACAAGACAGAAATGCAACAATGACTGCACTCAAGACCCTTATCAAGGGACGTCGAAACATAAGATGGACAGAATCAGCTCGACACAGGCAGACAGGTAGATAATGAGGATAGATGGTAGCAGGCGGCCGCATCCCCCTATACACGGTGACACGAGAAAAAATAAAAAAGAATTCACCCCAATCAGGTCACAATAGCTGGCAAGCTCTTACACAGTGCTGTTTTCAATCATCAGTCTTGTTTTCTGAACCTCTGTCCTTTCCCTCGTGAGACACCAGTTTGCAATGAAAACACTTCTTGGCAGACGTATAGTCCTGTATATCGCACCAAAATAATTTATGAGTGGCAGAAACATTGTGTTGGACCTACAGAGGGAAACGTGTTGCTAAGATGCCCACTTGTTGGTACTGCCACATTGCATCCACCGAGTCGGTTTGTCATTATTAGCCGACTGAGACTCACTCCTGCTGGAAGCGGCGGTGCCAGCCAAGACGAGCTGACAGCCAAGACGCCCTTGTTACAGTAAGCAAGGAAGCTCAGTGGGAATTGATGGAGATACTACTGGATGCTTGCAAACTGAAGTCATCTTTCAGCTGTTAACTGAATTGGTTAGGTTCAGTGTTCCCTGTCTGAGCAGAGTGGCCTGAATGTGATTTGCATTTGAGGAAAACAAGCCAACTTCTCAAAAAAATAAACTTCCACTTGAAGTGGCGATAGGAAACCCCCATGATGATCTTAAACATCTGTTTGGCCTCTCCTGTTTCTCCTTTCAAAACCCATTCACCTCCCTCTGCCAGTGCACTTAACCACATTTGTACAATCCCCTCAGTCACGATTGCTCTCACACTTCTTCCCCAAATGCCTTCAAGATAAAATATTCAGATTGTGCTCGAGTATCCTCCTCGAGGATGCTATAGCACAGGGATAGCGTGTCGCTTTGTTGGAACCGAGCAAAAAAAAAATGCTGTGATGTTGGATTAAATGCTTAATCCGAAGTCCCTTGGCTCCTTCTCAAAGATCAGTGACCCTGTTGTCATATTCCAGACATAGTGTTAGCATATCTCTGCTCCCAGTTTGCTGCTACTTATCTGTGAATTTCCTTTGTTGGGGCATACTTAAATCTTGAAAAGCTACTAGATTTGGGGTATAAAATAAAGTTCAAAGACAATCAGAAATAAGCACTGTAGTGTTAAAGTGGCTACTACAGCGGATGTTATGCAAAATTAGGGATATTTTCATGTCAATTAGCATTTGAGGAAATATCACCTTTTAATATATATATATATATATATATATATATATATATATATATATATATATAAGTATTTTATTCCTTACAAGAGAAGCTATCAGTGTGGCAGTGTGCGTGTGTGCAGCAGTTTCTAGAAAAAGTAGCTTACCACGGTAACAGTTGGTTACCGTGGACACACATGAGGCTGGTTGACAGAAATTGACAATCTCCAGCAGTATTGGAGGAAAAGTGAAAAAGATTTCTTCAGACAAAAAAATTCAGCTTAATTTCTTTGCATATGTTTATTTTACTTAGATGACATAAAATGAGACTAACTTGCTTGTTGCACAGTGTAAGAAAGACAATAGCCAACTTATGCAGAAAAAGAAACAACCCCAAAACTAAAGCTGCTGTATTTTTGCTTGTGATATCAAGATGATGATCGCTCGTCCCCAATCAACCTTTAAACTAACCTTACAGAAAAACAAAACTATTCCAAACAAGTGACCTAAACTTGATGTTCAATACTGATTTAAAAGAAAAAAAAACTTTACTGCAGACTGCTGTAATGCCCCAAGGTACATTAGTGTCTATTGCTCAGGAACGACTCTTATCTATTGCTTTAAATAAGAAATGTCTTTTATTTTATGCAAAGCAATGGAAAAAATTACTTAAGACAATTTTACTTATTCCAGTCCAGCTAATATTTTGTTTATTGCTGAAGGTTATTTTAGAATTGCCATAAATAATTAAAGATTGAGGAAGAATTACCATATTTCTATTTTTTCTTTTATTCTCAGGCATTTTTATATTGTGAGACTACAAGCTTGTGCCCACACACCATATATGGGGAAAAAAATCTTATCTTTTTTTTCCCTCTCTCTCAAGTCTTCCAAGGTCAGCATACTTGTGAAAATAACTGCTGAGTTCCATGACAGCAACTAAGAGTGAGTACGCCGCTATCAACAATCTGGCCTTGTGTTGGCTTTGGCCTCACAAATCATCCTGAACTGTATTCAACGGAAAATCAGGGAGTGGATGTGCCCTTCTGGATCGCACCAGCTCCATTACAGAGCACCACTTCATTCTCCTTCAAGGTGATTTATATCTAGACCCTCCCACTATATGGTAATGAAACAATTAGCCAGTGTACACACAGTGATTTAGGAGCAATTAATTAGCAGAAAGCAAAGCAGCGTAGCATATGGCTTTTCTCATCATTTCATTTTTATGTCTCCATTTGCATCATGACATGTCCCTATTTGAGAAATAATAAAGTAACAGGAAAAGTTTTTGATTCTTGACGATTGTAACCAGGCATTACAGAATGCCTCCAATTAAACCGTAATTTTAATTAGTAATCTTTTATTTTAACAATAAAAAAAAAAATATGAAAACTAATTGCAGACAGCAGGTGGGAAGGTTTGTAATGAATGTTATAACTGCTAAAGAAAAAAGAAGAAGTAGTCTGGAGCAGGAAACAAAGAAATAAGGAATCTCGGGTCAGGCAGAATAGCTGGAAAAACTATCATTTCTATCTAAACCCAAAGCCGTTGTGCAAGGATGGACGTCACTTTCTGCTTTCAATATCCAACATAGTGACCAGAAAAACTGATTTAGATCTGCAGTTGCAATAAAAACTTTGAAGCCTATTATCCTTTGACAACCTCATGTTTATTTTTTGTGTACTTTGGAATCAGAACCCAAAGTCCCATTTGGTGTGCTTATCCAGTTTTAATATTATATTATTTTCTTTAGGCCTCGAGTTGTTTGGAAACCCAGCAGTCTGCAGTCTCTCTGCAGGGACACCTTGCCTTTGTCTTCTGAGGTCACTTAACAAATGGCAATGATAGGTATGCCCTCAGATTAAATGGTAACACGAGTTTCTGTGAATACATTATTAAAATTAACAGAAAGGATTGATTTGAAAGTCCCATTCATGAGAGTTTAACAACTTGTCTTTATTACGCAGTAGGCATCAGTGTATGACGGGCATTGATCACATCTTTTGCTATTTTTTCACAGTGCTATTTTTACAGCTTGCATTTATTTTCTGGCAAAGGTTTGTTTCTGCTATATATTTAAAATTTAGTTTGTGAAAGTATATGCGTAGATGTAACATAAGTAGTACTTGAAAACAAACATTGCAGCTACTTTATTAGGCACACCTTTCTACTGGACTGCTTTTGGCCATTAATGCCTGATTTATGTGTTACATTGATTTAAATAGTGCTGAAGACATTTCTCAAAGATTTTTGGACAATTTTGACATATCTCAAGTTTTTGTGATCTCCAAATTACAAACATACCGCTTCACCACAAAGGTGCTCTGTTGGATTGACATGTGGAGGCCAGTTTAAGCTTTTTCAAGCTTTGTCATAATTATGTGTTTTTCTGCAAAAAGTCACTATCATAAGGACGGGTACACCGCAGCTATACCAAGATGGACATGGTCCACAACAATCCCCAAGAATGTTGTGGAGTGAGAGGTCCCAAAGTGTACCGATGGAATATTTACTACACCCTTTACCAAACCCCCCCACCTGAACCTGTAATGCAAGACAAAATGAAATGTTTACACCAAGTTATGACCGTACCATCTGAATTTTGCAGCTGTTCTCAGCCAATTTTGTTGAGCCTGTGTCAACTGTGGTCTCAAATTTTCTCTTCTCAGCTGACAATATTGGAACCCAGCGTGATCATCACCTGCTGAGGGTCCCACATCTGGCGTGTTGTTCAGAGATGATGTTCCTTATATCTTGGTGGCTCAAATAACCGCTCTTAACACTGCAGGGTTTTTTGAGCTACTGTTCTCTCTTTTCCAACCAGTTTTTTTTTTATTTTTCTTCTAAAAGCACCCAGAAGCCAAGTGGTTTCTGAGAGACTCAGACCAGTATGTACAATAAGTTCCAACTTTGCTTTAACATTAAAATAAAAATATAAAAACAATGAAAATTGTTGGAGTATATTTAAATTTTAATGTCAACATGTCTCCAGTGCATCTTGTTGTCATATAGTTACACCAGTGCCATTTAAAATTTAAAACATTCTTATATAAGGGACATATTTTTTTTGTTCCCCCTTTTCAGTTTATTCCAGAAAACTTATAAAAAAGCTTCCAAGCGTTTGCAGCAACATGTAATGTGAGCAGGTGTAAAAAGACGACACTAAAATATCACTACCACCATCCCCACTAGCCTTCAAGCGCCAAGGTCTTACACTCATGTTGTCACAAGGGACACATGCTTTCAAATATGCAAAAGCTCTCATTCATCTATATTATAAGAGATTTAGGTTTAGCCTAAGGCATAAAACAGAAGCGGTTTTGCTAATTCAACCCATCATAGCTCTTTAACATCAATTTGTCCCTTATCGTTGTCCCTTCTCATGTCTTCACTGAATCACTTATCTCTTTTTTTCCCCTTTTTCCTCTAAATGTAAGACACGTCTCCCATTTGCCCCGTCTTTATGTTTCTGCCTTGATTTACAACCCTCTCTGAGGGAATCCTGCTACTACTGTGGAATTAAGTCTATGTTCCCATTTTATGGTGAACAGTAAAATTAGTTTATCTCAGATATTCGTTTGAGTGAGACTATTTAATAAAACCGTAAATAAGCGTCAAAGCTGAAATTTAGTCGTTAATATGTGTTACTGGAGTGTTACCCAATTAACCCAAGTTTCAAATAACAAAATGCAACAAAATGGATGGGAGTAATTTCGGTCTGATTCCGGTGAATTTATCGGGTTTTTTTCAGTGTGGAAATTTAGCTTATACACACTGGACCAAAACATTCGCTTTAATGTCTTAGAAAGTTACAATGGAATCCCACTTTTTCTGGACTTTATCATGATTCTGCGTCAATTTTCCTTGCCAGAATTGGTCAATTTCACGGCAAGGAGGCAGAGGTTTTGGGAACAGCTTTGGTTTGGTGAGTAATTCTGAGTAGATATTGGACGACTTCAATGCAGTGTGTTAATTAGTATGGTTCAGATTAACTTCTTTTATCCATTCATAAAATCAGTTTTAATGCATTTTTATGATCAGTGTGCTGCTAGAGCACCAAACTGTATCCAGGTTAGTCCAGCATCTTGTTGATGCAAACAAAAAGTAGGTTGTTTCTCTGCAGCTTAGGGACATTTGAAAAAATACAATTAAATTTTAGTTGCATTTTATATATTACTTGTCCTGCTTTTTAATAGAAGATCTCATGTGTTTTATCTGTGCAAAAGTAGTATTTGTTTTGTTGGTTAAATATTTTAAAACATTTCAACAATTTCAATTAAATCTAAATGAAAAATTATTTTACTACATAGGCATAAAATATAAAGTTAAACCATATTCAAACATATTGAGATGAATTGAAATGTATCCCAATTCTAGCGTTTCAAATGAATTCAAGTTATTTAATCATTCCACCTCAATGAAAAAGCTTGAATGCTTCAATAAAACCCCAAAATTAATCTGATGTCAATGCCAGTAAGAAATGAATAAGAGCCTCTGAGTGGGATCGTAAATGTAAACCTCTCGGTAAATCTGTAGAAGAAAGGTTTATTCAGTAGCATTTGAAGTATATTTTGAACGTTTGAATGTGGACACCCTTGAATCTGCGGTGTTTATTTAACCAAGCCCTCTCTCACACTTAATATCTAGAGATATTTGTGCATTTCATCAGGGCGTGACATCTAGCACCACATGAGAAGGTCCCTGGAGCCTCGCGGAGCAAGCTCCAACTCAAGCCATGCGTCACTGTTGCCTCCAAAACATAGAAATTAGCCTTTTTCATCATTACTTTTGGACAAGGTCAACCCATTGGTAAGGTTTATTGGCCTTAAGGAGACTCACTTGGGTTCTGACAGAACAATTACTCTGTGAAATGTGTGGGAGGGAGAAAATTTGCTTGGTCTCTGGTGTGTAGTATCTTCAAAGATGCATTTCTATAGTCTTCATCATTGCTTGTGTCATTTCTTGGAATTTAAAGGGGAACTAGTGTTTTTCAAGTGCGAGGCATATAAGAGGTTAGATCAGGGAACGTTTCTCACCTACCCGTCTCTGTTTATCTGTGTTTACTTGAATGAAGATTTCTTTTTGATAGGATTCAGGGTAATGTGCAACACCTATGCTCAATATCACTTCTTGTGACAATATTAATATAGATTTTTTTTTTAAAACAGCACTGTTCTTTGGTGAGTTTTTTTATATCTTCCTATATGACTTTGTTTGAAACTATTTGCCATGACAACTTCAATGATATTTTTTTTATTATAAAAATATTACCCTAAAGTTGGTTTTGCATAAATGAAAGCGATTAAATTTTAGTGTCACCTATTAAAACAACTCTTTGGAATATGAATTTTATCGATAGCATTAAAATAGCACCCAATGTTCCTGGAAATAAAATCCCATCTCCCCGTCTGTCTACAGTTACTCAAAAAAATAATAATAATAAAAATAAAATAAAAGAGGAAGAGCACTGCAAATACCAACGCATCTGACGCTTTACACTTCAGACCTGAATGGATAGAAAGTCCCTCCAGCAAGTTTTGGGTCTTTTTCAGAGTCTCCTCCTAGAGGGACGGTTACAGAAAACCTTCAAATGGAGGCAACCCAGTAGGCAACCTGATCAATTGCCCGAGCCATGACAGCTGATCGCTTTCAGTGCAGAGCAGCAGGGGCTGCACTTAATGATGGAGCAGCTCTCATTACCTGCACCACATCTCTTTGTATCCATTTTTATACATGCATTTTCTACCACTGACTTTCTCATTTTCTATGTCACAATCTTCTTTCAGGCTTAAGTACTACCGTCTGTGCTTGTGGGAGGAGTAAACTTGGAATTAACAACTCAAGCTTTATATAGCTATTCTAGATTTTGGTAGGGTGTTAGGTAAAATGCATTTCGTCTGATAAGAAACTTGACATAAGACACATGATGCAAACAAAAACTGAATCCCAATCTACCTTAATGTTACCCTATAACAACTGAATATCCTCACTAGCAGTTGCAGTTTATTGTGTGATCCCCGATTACTGATTTTAAAAAAGCCTGACCTGCTGATTCCGATTTTGGTCGATACCATGTCTTTGTCTGAAGTGTTGCTAAATATAGCAAAAAATTTGCTGAGTTGGCAACAGTGGGGGGCGACTATTGTTAACTGCAAACATGCAGACATGATCTGCTGGGCCGATCTGTCAGTCAAATCTCTCTCAACGGACAGCAAAAGAGGACAGTGGTTGACCTTTAGGCCTTACATGTACCCAAAATTTAGGTAAAATTGGGGTACAAGAACAGATTCAAATGTAAATATCCGTCGATCACCAATATCCCAAAATTAAGGAAATCGGCACTGATAAATCGGCTTACCTCTCGTAATCACAGTAAGACAAAGGATTTTATTGTAATTTCTTAGAAATCTGAATACAGACCTGCTTGATTGAAAAGCAGGACTTTGAGTTGGACTCAAACTCTAAATTACTTGCACATCATCTGTATTTAAGGTGCATAATCACATAATTCATAACCAGCAAATAATATACAGATAAAGAATTTTTCAAGGATACCAGCCACGACCTTATTGTTACTGCTAGAAAATTTTAGCAACTGTAGAAATTAAACTCCATTCCTCACAATATTGTGTCTGCAGTGCGCCATCTCTGCGTTACGAGTCACTCAGTCACAGAAATGCTGTCGCTGTGTGAGAATGCAACTTTGGTTGGAAAATCATTCCAAACTGATGGTTCTTCTTTTATATATATAAACTGAACTTTGTCAAACAAGAAAAAATTCTGGGCAGCCAATGCAGCTCAGATTTTTAATGACACTTTAGTCGAAAAGTGGATTAAGTTTCTTTCCACCAGCACAGTAAAAACTTGCAAATATGGCACTATATTTACCACAATTTTCTCAATCAATTTTCTTGTTGTTAAATAGCAAGTATTTTATTTCTACACAATGTCTCTGTTGCGTCATTTTTGTTTTTGCTTTCTGTAGCGTATTATTACAAGCTTTTCAGCAACCATATGAAGTCTACTTTTAAATCAAGCAGTTCTGTTTGGTGTAAAACCAGAATAAATACGTATATCTAAATCAAGACAATATTTGGCCTCCACTTTGACTTATGTTTAAGTCAAGTTTAGCCTGAACATTGGACATCAGGTCTACTAATTATTGTGGAAACTATGAGTAATCAATATAAACCTCTGAAGGAGAGCAATGAATTGGGAAAAATCTGAATGTACAGTTATGATAACTTAGCTCTACTCTAAAATGGCAGGAGTACAGATTTATTTCCACATTGTACAACCTGTGTTAGCTGCATTTTGCAATAAATGCATCCACGGCTTATTCTTGACACTGCAAACAAAATGCATTTCCAAGCTCTTTGCAAGACTTTAAACAATTATGTAGAAAAGTGTAGAATGAGATACGATGTGCTCTTTTATTTTCTGTAAGGCGCAATTTCACC
This sequence comes from Micropoecilia bifurca, assembly GCA_903067075.1. Classification (NCBI taxonomy): domain Eukaryota; kingdom Metazoa; phylum Chordata; class Actinopteri; order Cyprinodontiformes; family Poeciliidae; genus Micropoecilia; species Micropoecilia bifurca. The sequence continues at coordinate 36,250 of CAEGAF010049431.1, forward strand.
AGCTGGCAATGCATAAAATAATGATTCACAGAGCTCTTATTTTGAAAAAAAAAAGCTTGTCAAAATCCTGTCTTTCTCAGAACAAAAGATACAGCTCAGTCAATTTCAGTTTCAGTTAGAAATGCAAAATACTTTGTGACTACAGTTTACCTAACATCACCATCTGTTAAACTGGCCTTTCTGGACCCTCAGTGAGCTCATAAGGAACATAAACAGGCTGCCTTTCAAAATGCAAAAGCTTTTCTTTAAAAAAAAAAAACTAGATTTTTTTTTTTTATGTAATACAATTAAACCCTTTAATGTCGAATTTCAATGTCCCCACTGAAATGTAGTCACTTTTAAGGTGATATTGCACATGGCGGACCAGACTGTTTTCTGATTTATCTTCTGCCTCGGAGCAGAGCAGTCATTCAGCTCTGTTGATTGCACAACAATAAGGCAAATATTTCTTTTTTCTTTTTTTTTATATACTGAATTCTTCTTACATGTTTTGCTGCTGCTCTGCTTCCCGCTAAGCGTAAGGCGTGCCCTTTTGAAACAACGCAAAGACTTCAACAACTAATGTTATTTAAAGCAACATTTTCCTAAAGGCAACATGCATTCAACAAAGCATTAAGTGATCAAACGAGGCTCCATGATGTTTGTTTTGTAGGAAAATTAACCAAAGCGAGTTACAGACCCCACACTCGTTTATCATCATCATTTAGTTTCCATTTCCAGCGCTGAGCTCAACACTGAACACAAAACGCAACGGACTTTCCACCCATCTCTAGTTTATTCATTATGAAATGTGCATATCAGTAAATCTGCCTCTTACTGTATTTATCTTCAAGTGTCAGAGATGAGCATGCACGCTGTCACTCATTCCTAACATTTCTCTGTTCGTCATCCTCTGTTCTCTCTGTGTTACAGCACACGAGGGCGCATCGAGTTCCCCCGAGGGTTTGGATCACATATCATCATGTTCACTGAGCCTCAGCACTCCACTTCATGAAAGACTCCAGTTTTGTTCCAGCATGTCACAATCCTTGTTTACTGGGATCTGCCTTCCCTTGCAATTTCACGGAGGATTCCGCAGTCAGTTCCAGTATCTGTGTTGTTCGGCTGAACGTGTATCCGAGAGCTAGCATGAGCGCCGGTGTTGTTACCTTTCCGCAGCTTTGTAGCATGTCAGTATGTGTGTGTGATTATGCATATGAGAAGTTATCACGGGAAGAGTCGGCTCGTGTAAACAGTCACACTGCTCAGCATTTTTATTTATTAGGATTTTATGGGACCAACCAACACCAGGTGTCACATAAAATGAAAGGAAAAGGACAGGTTATGATGTTGTTGTCCATTGTTTATTTATTAAAAAGTGTAGCAGAGATTTCTAACTCTCCGGCGTTCTTAATGGGTTCATTTTGACCCCACAAGCTTTTTACCTTGTGCACGGTCCGGCGCGGTCGTACTGACCCCGCGTGCGCTTTTACAATCTTTATATCCATTTTCTTTATTGTTTCAGTTAGTGACAGTCTAATGGGACAACCTCTCCCACCTCCCGGCTGTCCGATCGTAACATCTGCCGCACTCCTCCTGAGCATCGTGCTAAGACTGTGGGAGTGTTAATCACCCTTAAATAAAATCCAGCATAACAAACTACATATTTAACTACTTGCTAAATTGATATTATAACTTATGGGCAAAGGATACAATGAAATTAGCTTAGAAAATTTGTTGTCAATACTATTCTCCGTCCAATATGACAGCGCTAAAGTTATATTGTAGGGAAGAATGGGTAAAAAATTTATCTCCGAACTAAATGTATAACGTAGAATCCCAATAGTATGCTGAAGTTACTGGTTGCAGTTCAAAAAAAATTATGAATGAATATCACAAAGGCATTATTTGTGCTCGCATGTCTATTTATATAACTTAGGAAGGGAAACTTAGGTAAACACACTGATGGTGTTAAGATATATTGTAACTACAGTTGCCCAGGGGAAGACTGGACATCAGCACCATCAGGTACTTTCGTCACTACCAAGTGAAACAACATGAAACGGGTTTCAAACCGGCAACCCATCAATTACAGAAAGAGTCACTTTCTTTAGAAGGAAAATATGTTGAAAGTTTAATTTGCATTAATTAATGACCTTGTGTTATAGGGCTGCAAAAATGATCTTTTAAAATGCAATGAAAAAATATATACAGAGATAAAAAAAATATGGAATATTGTAATTTGAGTTGGTTACTTCCATTGTCTTTGAAGTTAAGTCTTTGAAGTTTTGGTAAGACGCAAAAAAGGAGAAACGGACTTGAAAGAGGATGAAACTTGAAGGACAGAAAAGGGAAGAATGAGAGAAAAGATTGAAAAAGACTGCAGGAGGATGAGGATGAAACAAGGTGCACTAGAGTAACAAATGCTTGCAGACAGTAGCGGTGATGGCGTCTCGAGATAACAGATACAGTTTTAAACACGGCGCTTGAAAGATGGAGGTAAAGATATGGAGACAATAATATGATTGGAGATCCAATTAACATTTCAAAAGATACTGAAGCAGGATGTGATGTTTGCAGCAGCAAACTTCCAAAGGTCTCATTTCATGATGGTGTGTTATTGCACTTCTTTCTTTTTTTTTTTAAATTACAACAATAGCCTGATCTGCTGTTCAGCTCAGCAAAAAGGGCAGAGAAGAGAGAACATTTTTGGACACAGTGCCATGTAGGTCTAATTAACCCTGTGTCGCTATGAATACTACATCCTCAGACAGCACTGACTTCCTAAGTAATTACTGTACCATAGAAGTGAATAATTTGAAAGGATTTTGGGCAGTAATTAACTTTGTGTGATCAAACACCATCCTGCTCTACTTCAGGTAGTCGGCTCCAACTAAGGCTGCTACCTGTGCCTGGCCATCAAACTAAGCCACCTCGTATAATGAGAACATGTCTGCTTTCTGGCCTCATAATTTCCACTAAACGTTACAGGAAGCTTCAGAAAAGTGACATGCAAAACGCTATGCAAAACTTGACGACGGGTAATTTGTTCATGTTAATTTCTTCTTAGCTGCCCATGTGCATGACAGAGTCACAGCATGGCAGAGCATCTGTAGGATGGGGTGCTATATGTGGAGCTAATGTTGGAATTAAAATCAGAGGATTCTCTCCAACAGGAGCTTTTTTTGGTTTCTCCGTCAAAAAATGCAAATATTTGGATCAGAAACATTGGTTTGTTGGTAAGCAGTACGAGTGTGGTAATGCCTCGCAGCATGAGAACTCATGAAATTTGAATACTGCAAAATTTTTGCCTTATAATATGACTGATTAAGTAACTGTGTGTGAATACTGTTAGAGAAGAAACTTTTGTAATCCCAATTAATCTATAACAGGAGAGGTTTTGTCTAGCCAGGTCTTTATGTAAACAAATATCTCTGCCACATTTGGTTAAAAAAAATATTGTCGGTTATCGGATCGGTTTAAGAAAACTTTTCATCCACCTGAATCTACACAAATCAGCGATGTTTTAAACATGTCAAATGCAAATATGATTGTAAGTCTCAGGAGAATTGGGAATATGACAAAAACTGTTTTCATCATAGAAGAAGTAGCAGCGGTGGAGGAATATAAATATCCAGACAACTGACTGGACTGGAGACACAACAGTGGCACAAAATATTCATAGGCACTTGTTCCTCCTTTGCTTACAAGAAGGAACAGAGTAACTTATTGAGCAGTTTTGGTCCTTTGATCTTTGCAGCAAAATGCGGCAGATCTGAGAAATCTGCAGTGCCGAGTGCAATCTCTTCTGAAATCATCTGTAGCAACATCAGATCTAGTGGTAGAAAAACCCAAGCTGGTAAAGAAGGCAGGCTGTGTTATGTTGCCTTCCCCGGGACTTCTAGAGACGTCACAATAACCCCCTGTGCAAGACAGGGGGTTATTCATAAAACAGAAGAACACTACGGACCACTCTGTGCATCCTCTTTTTGAAACAACAGTGTTTTCAGCAAGCGCCTTCTTTAGATCTGCTGCATTTCTGAGCTCCACACACAGCCATCACACCATCCACACCACCTCTTTGAAGAAACTTGTATAATATGAGTTACAACATTAAATTTCTCCTTGAGATTAATATAGTATTTGTGAATTTAATTGCGAATGCCATATAGAAAATATTTTTAAGCTCCAACAAATGCAAGACATCAATCAGTCCTATATGAATGGAGTTACTAGATATTATATGGTAGCACAAGGATAAAACAATAACAGCTGGTTAATTGGTTGGGCTATTTTCTCTTACTTGGGTAATAGATGGTCCTTCAACAGCACCAGATCATTATAAATAAGATGTTTTTTTATGTGTTGAGATAAAAGATATTCTTTTAAAATAGTTTTTTTGGGTCCTAAACACAGCATAATTGCTTTTGCAAAATATTCACATGCACTTATTAACCAGAACGAGCTTCAGAGAAGAAAGCCTCTCACATAAAAAATGGATTTAACTACATCCTTTGTACCAGCGTCTTCATATTTAAAAGAACAAACACAAACGGATAATAGATAAAAGAAGGTGTCCCTCCGTCACACTTTATTGCTAAATGCAATGCTAGCTATAGTTTCGGAGAGGGGAAAGAAAGTGTGAAGTTGGTGTCAGTTTATGAGACTCAACATTTCTAAAGGAATTTGGGGGTTGGTGGGGTGCAGAGAGCAAAGGAAAAGCTGACAGTTAGAAAATGGAAAGCGTAGGATTTAGAAAGACAGAGAAAAAAGATAAATACAAGGCATGTGCTGACTGAGACACAGAATGTGCTGGAGTATCCAGAAATCAGCTTTTTTTTCTAAACCCTTACCCACCCCTCACACACACACACATGCACACACACACACTCTGTTATCTTGACATGGCTGAAAAGAGGAAAGTAGGAGATTTGTTATGTAATCCTGTGTCTCAGCTGCTCACTACTTTTATATTTAGCTGAGGTCTTGTCTGTAAACTCAATCATGTGGGCTTGTGCTCCTGCTCTCTGTTTTCGTCTGGTGATTTTTATTGCTAGTAATAAGTTGCACCTGAAGAGCCACAGCACCATCTGTTGACTGAACAGAGAACAGCAGCAGAGACATTGGACTGTGCACCAGAACAAGATTTTCAGAAACTCTTGGATGCTGATTGGGTGTAATAATAAAAAATGGAGAAAAGTTTAACACTTAACCTTCATTGTAAACCTTAATATAAAAGATTGATGTTCCTCATTTCATATTTAATGTGCTGAAGTGCATTCAGTTCTCCTCTAAATTCGGTCTCTAATCCGAAAATCTATTACCAATGTCTCATTTGCTGTGTCATTGCTGCCAGAGTCTACCCCTCTAATCTCCATCTTTCTATCATCTATCTGCCTATCTCATCTTCAGCTCCCTGTGGGCACTGACAGCATGAAGCTCTTATCAGGGGACAGAACAGACAGTCTGCGAGGATAAGCCGGCTATTCCAGAAACACGTTGATGAATTATTTTCAGTCAACTCGTGAGAATCAGTCATTGGATATCATATAGTGAATGGTTGAAAACAAGTGCTGTAAATGAAAACAAGTTACAATTTTGAATTGCTTCTGTGTTGCACTAGTTGTTTTTTTGTTCTTTTTTTCTTTGCCCTAAACCTACAGATATGTGTTTGTACCATAAAACTGCTGCTGCAATAGAAGGTCTATAAGACAGATATTCTTTTTATTCTATTATTTTCATTTTAATCTTTCAGGCCATCAAATAAATGTCAAGATATTCTGTGTAAATACAAAAGGGAGTTTGCACATCATTAGTTCTTTTGGTACCAGAATCGGTTTCGAAGACAAAAGCCTCTCCCATAAAGAATGGAATTTATGGGAGAGACTAACAAATTAGGTTGTAGGTTCGTACTTTAACGTACTTTTATACAAAAAGTAGTTGATTTTAGAAAACATGCAGTAATATTTTTTGGCTGCAGCAAAACGTAGTGTTTGAAGGCGGCTGGTGACAGGCATTCAAAACGGGACACTATGAAGAGCATAAAAGTTAAATTAAAAATAATGAACTAAATTAAATTAGCAATTAATGGAATTCATGATTACCCAGTACCCTCCACCTCTACCAGCTTAGCTCGGTGGCTCCACAGATAAAATGCCTAACCTAATAAGAGCTGCAAATTAACTGTGCAAAAGAGACTTTTTGTGCAGAAAAAGAGAAAAACAAGCCACATAATAAGCTGAATATTTTGTCGGCCATTTCTGAAAATGGCATTTTCTAAGCAATAGGCCTCAGTCCACCAACTTTATCTTTTGAATCTCCCTGGGTTAGAGTAAAATCTGGGATAATAAAACTTAAAATAAAACAAACTACTGCTCTCAGTTCAAGGAGTGATTTTCAATTAGAGATTGCAGTCCTTTCTGAAAGTTTGTGATGCGTTTATTGTGAAACATTTCCCAAGTAAGAAGTAAACATTTAAAAGTAACCGACAGAATATACGTCTGACTAAAAGTAAAAAACAGTTGCTATTTATACATTTACTTTTTTTTTCTTGGAACAAAAAAATGTTCCAAGAAACATTTTTCTTAGAACGTGTATATTGACGTTCTTTACATGTCAATATAGACGCATCACAGCATTATAAATTAGTATATATTTTTTTACTTTTTCTCTAGTTTTAGGAATAAAAACACCATACAAGTCTGTCCTTATTCTTTCTGTTCTCATATAAAGGTCTGTGCAATATCATTTCAGGTCATTTAGGTGGTTATTCAACTCATTTAGCCCATGAATGGCCCCACTTCTTTAGATTTTCTGCCTTGTTACACTCTTGTTCCACCATCCAGAGTCTCCATTTCTGTACAAAAAACTAGAAAAGCCTTTTTTGTTTTTTTTCTGCTCGTCACTGCAGAGGTTGTGGATAAGCTTGTTTTGTGCCACAAATCAGAATTTAATGACTGAAATTTGCATGTCAAGGTTTCTCCCCCTTGCCTGCTACCTAGTCCAACCCGAACATCTTCCATCTTTGTACTGGGTCTAGGTTTAAAAGGCTTCGGATTATCTATTAACCACCATCTAATTGGCACAGAATTAGTTGTGCTGGAGCAGGAAAACATAAAAAATTTGCAGGACAGTGGGCCTGAGTAGCATAGGAGAAAATAAACTTTCTCAATGTTGCTGAAACTCAGCAACACCATAGTGTCCAATACCTAAAAACCAGCATCCACACAGAATAAGAAGATTAAAACAGCAAAAGGGCATCGAGAGAATAAAAGTCTCTTAAATATAAAGCAAAGCAGCATGATTTTGCCGTCCTCCCTTGGGTGTTCATCACCTCTCAACCATCAATCCAGCTCAGTTCAGTCTGCCTCTGGCTTCTCTCCCAAGCCTCTCTCCATCCTGTCTTTGTGGCCGGTCTGGACGAATCCACACCGTCCAGCATACATGCATACCACCTGTTGAGTACTGCGCTTCAGATTGAGGGAGTATTTTCTGTGGCTAAGCAACAGGCCTCGCCATTTGCAGTCTTCCCAGGGTCACTTCTTCCTCATTTCTGAAATGATACTTCCTCGCCCTGCCTCTGCTACTAATATTTTATGTACCCTTCCCGTTCCGGCGGTTTGTCTCAGTCTGCCAACCAGCTTGTCCCCGGCTGCTGGGCTTGCCGGTTTTTTCCCGTCTGATAGCCCCGTCTGCTGGCCCCAGCTTCTGGCTCCAGCTACTGGAACCGGCCTGCAGCCCTCGCAGCCCCTGCTGCCCTCCTTTCGCTCCGAACACTGGAACTGGCCAGCTGCCTCTTTCGGTCCATCTCTATCAGCCCTGCTGCTCACTGCTGTTGGCTTGTCAAACTGCCCTTTTTATTTCCGCTTTCTCCTGCTTGCCACTATAGCTGATGGAAAACACCGGTGCAGTCAGTAAGTCGAAGCCCCGGTCTTGGGCGGTGCAAGGGGAAAGGCTTAAACCTCAACAACATGCATTAAAAGAGAACAACATAAACATCCAACACAGCTCTGGGTTTGTGATGAAGTCTTTCTTTTTTTGTTTAGGTTGGAGAGACCTCTTCTAGTCATACCCAACCTCTCAAAGTATTTCAGCGTTTACACAATGGGGTTAAAAATCTTGCCCCAGAATATGTAGATATCTGGTGTGTAAAGGTGGAATGTAATTCCCAATACTCCGACTGCAACAGGACTATTCTTTCCAGGGAGCCACACTCGCTCCAAAAGACTCCTGTTGGAATTGGGATGCTGGTCTCAGTTCTAGACCCACTACCTCGATGACGCTATTGCTAAGAAGCACAAAATGCTTGAATAAATAGAGAGCTTTGTTTATGTCATTATTGTGGTTTGCACGACAACTTTCCATAATATCACATTATAACTTACTAATTCACATCTTCACACATGAGGCAACAGGATCACACCTGCCATTGCAACAACTGATTAGAGTGCACCGGTGCAGAAACAGGCATGCTTAAGAGGTGAATACGGGCCAATAATTGGCAACTAGTATCAGTGGAATTATTCTATCAAGGGCTGCAATAGATTTCTGCCTTTTCCCCAGAAAGGCAGGGAATTTCAAACTGTGTCAAATATTGAGGCTGACACAGATGCTCTTATTGTCTCTACCACTTATTAGAAGCCCCTCTGTTCCCATTTGTTTTTTGGATTTAAGCAATCATGTCCTCTGCAAGCTGAGGAGGCCATATGCCAAGGCTGAGATGCAGGATAGGAGAAACAGGGTTATCAGAATCTGCTCAGTTTGTTTCCTTTGTGTGGACAAAGAAAAATCTTAAAACTGAATGACACTCAAAATAATTGGTCTTATTGGGATTGTGTGCGATATGCTGTTCTAAACACTGGAGCTTCATCTCACTGGAATAATAATGTCCACAACCTATACAAAGAAAATGACATTCAACAGCTTTGACCCATTTTTGTCATACCACTGCAACTGGAAATGGTTTTACAAACATTTTCTACATTCAACTAGTTTTATGCTGTGCTATGTGGTGTAATGTACCAGTCGTGCTAGCAGAAAGTAAAGGAAAACTCTGTGGTGCATCTGCTAAATTGAAAGATGCCAGTTGTCGCCTTCAAGTGACAAGTTTCAGTGTGATGAGACAGATTACTTGACATCAGAGGTTGATGGTTTCATCTGAAGCACTGACACTTCTGAATGAACCAACCAAACAGAGTTGCTGGATGAGCTGCTTTGATCATTGGCTGCAGATCAGATGCCGCCAAAGAGTGTTGCCTCACAGGCCTGAATCGTCAGATAAAGTGTGTCCTATGATATTAAAAATAAGCCATAACATTAATGATATCTGCAAGGTTTTGGGAAAGCCTTTAGGTAAGCTGTAGATCCTTCATCAAGCATTACAAAATAGCATACACGGAAATCAAGAATGTCAAGCAGTATTGGTTTGGCTTACCGATCCATACAATAAAGACAGTGTCATACTTAAGCTCATCATGCAAAGTGACACAAAGCATCACACGTTATGGGTGTTGCTCCAGTTTGGGGACATAACTCCAAATAGTTTATCAAACACTGATAACTGAGTGAGAGGAAAAAAATGAAATTAGTGAGGAGTTCAGACTGCAACTTGATTGCAGTGCATATGTGTCAGTCTCTCATAGAAAGCCCCCAGCATTGTAGCCATGGCTACAAGATGACAAGTAGCAGGCAATGCAACAGTCTGATGGTGTGCATGAGACTCAGAGAGAAGCGTGACTTCAGACTTTATTGCCTCAGAGTGAATATTTACCAGTGATTCATACAGAACCCCAACATTTTACTTTACAAGAACACTGTTCTTGAGTGGGGCGCCGATACAGGGAAATTATTGGGTATATATAGCAGGATCGTTGTGAGAATATTTCCCTGATGCACATACCATTGTGGGGCACATCCCTTAGAAAATAGTCAGGAAAAACGTTATGACTACTTTCACTACCTACACGCTAAACAAGGTTTTAAAAGTTTTTATCTATTCTTGCTCTGAAATATTTTGTTTGACATGTAAAGTTAAGAGCCATCTTAAATTTGTGTTAAGGGGGCCCAAGTTGCAATTGTGTAGCTGACATATGAATACTCAATGTAGAAAAAAATCCACATTTAAAGGTCAAGTTAAAAGATACTCATGCTGCAAAAATAGAGGAAATTAATCCAAAAAAACTTTTTTGTTTGTTTCGAGTCATTATGTCCAGATTAATCACTTAGCATTTCATTTTTCCTGGTACGTTTTTGTTAGGCTGAAGCCTAACAAAATGTGGCTTTGCAAAGATCGATTGAAACTTTTTAATATTCTATTAAAAACCGTATCTAAAATCTGGCCATGAAATTACGCATAAAACGAGGACAATGATGTCTCAGTAACACTATGTTCAAATGCAGTCTCACGTATCTAATCTAGTCACCTCAGTGAGTGTGGGTTTCTGTGTGAAATTGTGCATTTCTCTGCATTGCCCAAAGCCACTAATAATCTTTCCTGTCCCAAATGCCATATGATCCCGAGACTCCAACGTGAAAGGGCAACACCTTCTTTTCGTCCTTTTCTCAGAGGAATGCACTCACGCCATCAGTAGCGCATAAATATAACTTCTCAGTGTCGGTTAGAAAGACCAAGATTTGCCATATGTGAAATAAAAATAATTTTATAATTTTTTTATGATATTTAATAAACATAAAAGGAGCTCCTGTTTCATGTAGAGTGGAAAATGCTGTTTTTGGAGTTGTGAAATGCAGCTTGCGTGAATCTGAAAATGGGGAATCTTTGTGGTGAATATAAATATAGTGTAATGCTAAAACAGAAAATTGGCATTACATATTGTAAATTATCTTTTGCAATGGAAAGCAGGATGCAGTAAAGTTTGAACGATGATTGTGTGAATGATTGAAATATATACTCACATACCCACCTAACGGCTGTGATGAATAAAAAACACATACCAAGTGTCATATCGGAAGCACTTTGCTGCCATCTAGTGGTAGGAGTAAAACCCACTTATACCAACTTTAGCTAATTTGTGTCTGAATTTCTTAAACAAATATTTGCTGCAATCAAATAATATTCAAGTTAATGTGGAATTTGTTTGAGGGAAAAACACAAAAATAACAGAAATGTTTTGTTGTAAAGCCTTGTTGCTGAAATGTGCCGTACCAGTAAACTTGACTGACTTGATTTGACATGAATAGTAACGGGTTGATGGTAAGGTTGAGGTTGATGTATTTCGAGGGCATACACATCCTTGCAAAGCGAGAAGGAACTGGTCTCTCGTCTTTGGCTTAATCTGAATAAACCCTTTTGATTTGTCTCAAACACAATTTCTTATCTCATCAACTCAACAGAATTAATCCCTAATGTCTGCACATGCTTCAAATCCCCGACTAAAACACCAGACAGATTATGTGTTTTGTCACATTCTATGCCATTCAATCATTGTCCAAATCACATACACTGGGAGACGGGGGATTACATAAAAGTTTGATGATTCATCCACTGCATTCTACATGAATCAGTCTCAGGGGCGCAAAAGTGTAACGACGGATACAAATCAGCGTTCAGACGACATGCTGCCCCGAGTGTGTGGTCAAGACCCAGGCTAACGGCAAGCAATTACAGCAATGATCAGCTGATGACAGGTTGACGGTCACTCATCGTGATTAGGGTTTGCCCTCCGTATAACAAGTGTAATGTACAGGTCTTTAATATTTATCATCCATAACCCACAGAGAGTAATGGAGACTCCAGTGTTCTCTGTGAAATGTAATGGAAGTGACTACAATAATAATTTGTAGCTTAACACTATATTACCAACACTTTGGTTGGATTCAGGCTTGCAACAATGACATAAATGAGGTCAACACACCTAATCATGCAGAGTATCACACAAATCTCCTGCTACAAGAAGAATATCCAGCTGTACTGCAATAAAATGTGACAGCAGAATTTAGTTATCTTTAATAATTTAGGAGAACGCATAACTTTCTCTGGGAGGCTTTTCTTTATTTATCCAAAACTTCTGTTTTATGCAGTATACTGTATAAGGCACTTCTAACAAGTTCAACAACAAAAGTATGGGGGGTAAAACTGGAGGATAGAGACGATGCTCTCAGCATGATTATCCCTTGTACTTAATTATCACGCAGCTGGTGCAAACACTTAACCACAGTGGGGAAAGTGTTGATTTAATTTCAGGGAAATCAGCATCAACACTCATAATCCGTTCCCGACAAGCCATCGCCGACAAGGATGAAAGCGCCATGTGCCAATTCAGGCTCAACTTTCTTCTTTTTCAGGTGAGTGCTCAACATGAGGATTTCTCTTTCCTAATTTGCATTTCTCGCCCTCGTGAAACCAAGCAGAGAGAGGGGCTATGTGAGCCACGCTCTCAACTGCTGATTGGCTCTTTACATCTGCTGGGAAAGCTTAGCAAACAATGATTTACTGCTATACGTCATAAGATTTATATGATTGGTAGGCTTTTCAGAGTGCAGAAGTGGTAAAATATTGCAATACAATTGTAATCTTTACATGCCCTCACGTGAATTTTTAGAAAAATATTTAGGAAAAGGTTACCATGCACATGGACATTTTTTTCATGCATATTCTAGCCAATTAAAAATATATGTTGAATTGTTTCACCTGCAAAGTTAGCCAAAACAGCAGAATAACTCAATATGATGAATCACACAGCAACAATCCTAATAACTTTGCATAAAATTGTTAAATATCCTTGAAGGTTCTGAAGGTCTTTTTATCAGACCTTCAGTTTCATAACAAAAAATCTCCAAAATGTTTCAGTGAAGAACTCTCAATATAAGGTCAAACTAGAACACATTTAAAAAAAAAATCAAGCAACACAGAGAAAGAGCTCTGATGACAGAAGAAGTTGGTGCAAGAAGGTTTTATTCTGCTAAAAAGACCACTGAGGTTCCTGAGAGGAACGTTCAGTCTGGAACAGAGTATCAGACTGACATCTGAATCTTTTATCTGGAACAAATGAATGTGACCTTTTGTAAAATGACTTCACATTCATGAGCAAATTATAAAGGCCACCTTTCAAACACTAGTCACCCAAAACATTTATTTCATGCCTATTTCAGGTTGGTCAGTCGTTGTAAACTTTCACCTCCTTCGATGATTGTGTAAATTCCTATAATTGACTGCTTCGATCCATTTCCTTCTGAATCGTGGTATATTTTACCTTTACTTTGGAGTAAAGATGAAATGACTTGCTACCTACTGGAATCAATGCAGTTTTGCTGCAATCTAACCACATCTTGGAGACTTTAGTGTGGTTTTCTTTCTGTGTCAAGGACACCTTAGCATGAAAAAACGATGCATGTCTAATCAAATCTTCAGTCTCTTTCACTCTCTTTCATTCTCCTTAAACATTTTTCTGTTTAGAATTTAAAATTTGATCTCATGACGTTCGTCAAGGCTGTCCGTCTCTGCGGCAGTTTGTCAAAACAAAAATGATTTGGTAATATGGAGACAAAATGAAAAGTAATAAGAAGAAAATGCCAGTTCCTTGTCACTTTCTGATTTTCTGCAACGCAGCATTGGATGCTTCGCTGAGGAATGAAGGTCACCCACACTTAAAACCCATTCAGGTAAACACAATTCTCCGAACGCCTCAAATGAGAGCGAGTGTGCGTCTGTCAGTGGAGGAGTGGGATGGGGGTGGCTGGATGAGAGGACAAGGACATTCGAGATCTGTCAAAACTCAAGAGAATACACGAGGATTCAAATCAGAGATATATTCATGTTGTGTAGGTGTCATGCTGTAGGAGTCGGCCGTCATCAGTGCTCAATAGTCGCCATAAAGTTTCATTTAAATGAGCTCCGTTTTCTGCGTGTAGATTAGCCAGACCCTACAAGAAGTGTGGAGAAACTCATTGATTATAGGTCACCCATAATGACGGACCACAAGAATAGATGTCATCTCGTCTTCCAGACGTTGTGAAGTGCAATTTCTTTGCCGTCAGATCTTAGCTTGATAAAAATATTCAGGGAGTTTTAGAATTTGAAGAGGTAAAACTCTGAAGTCAAAGCAGGAAAAAAGGCTCATTAAGCAGGCAAGGACACAGTCTGGTACCAATTAAAGTGGCAAAAGGCACCAAATTTGCAGGGGGGGGGGGGAATTCATCTTTATATAGTTGTTTTTTTAAATCAACAAAAAAACTTTGGGAAAATTAAGAAAGGAAATGTTTTGGTAGCTGTGCAGTTGTGACATAGGTTGTCTATGCATTCAAATGACTTGTTCTGCAACTTCTACATTTTATTTAGGGGTAGCAAGATAAATATCTAAATACTTTAGCAAACCACTGCATGTGGATAAAGATGCTAAAACGAAGCAACGTGTATGAAGTGAAGGAATCAGAAAGTTTTTGATTTCTGTTCTTCTGTCTCATCACTCATCTTTTATTCTGCGTTCTAAAAACAAGCACTGACAAAGAATCGATACGACAGTTTAATGAGGAAGCACAAAGTGAATAACTACATAAATCTATGTAAATATGACAAAGATTTGTAGTCTCAAAACCATTAATGCAGCCTGATTTAGTAGAGGATTTGTATTCCCTGTTTTTTCATTTATTATTTAGAATTGAGTTTCAAAAATCATTTGCAACTTATCACTGAAGAACGCCATACAGTTAATACTGTCCAGCGGCCGCCGATAGAGTCTCAAGTTCAACCAGAAACGATCTGTATCTGCCGTCCGTGTAGGGTGACGTGTTTTTAATAATCAATGTCAGGCTCTGGGAGGAAGCAGCTTTGCCGTATGCCGATTTCCTCGGGCCTCGGCGCAGAGAGTTTGGTTATCGGAGGGGTACAAACAGTACAGCCAGAGCAAAAGGAGATAAATCAACAAAGATGTGGAGTAGTGATTGAGGGAAGTTGGAGAGAGCCTGCAGACACTGAGAAGGAAAGACGGTACGAAAGCAAACATAGGAATACGGAGAGGCGAATAAACAGCGAGACTGGCAAAACTCTTCCAAACTCAATCATATCCTCTGCATTATTCTGTGGCTTCACCTGGAGCTCAACTTTGTGATGCAAACAAGTCTCAAGAAATCTCAACTGACTTCGCTATTTTAACGTCAACCAAATTAATTAAATGTTAAACACAAAGCTATTCTAAAATACTTTGCAGGCAGTAACATATTGTTAAAGTTGATAAATCCAACATTTCTGATGCTTAGGGATTTTTAAACGGCCCCCCAGAAGGCGAGTGCAGGAATATGAGCAGGTTTGGTGGAGTAAATTACCTGATAAATGTGTCTGCAGAAATGCTATAAATTCTTGGACTACCACTGCAAATCCAAGAACAGATGCAGTAAAAATAAAAAAACTACAGGAGCTGGTATTTACAGAGAAAGAATATTTTCAGGATAAGCTTCAGGGAGGACATTGAAAATACCGTCTACATGTCATTACTATACAAAAAAAAG
This sequence comes from Micropoecilia bifurca, assembly GCA_903067075.1. Lineage (NCBI taxonomy): Eukaryota > Metazoa > Chordata > Actinopteri > Cyprinodontiformes > Poeciliidae > Micropoecilia > Micropoecilia bifurca. The sequence goes on from CAEGAF010049431.1 coordinate 51,691, forward strand.
TGAAAAGTATATCATTCAGACTTTATTAAAATTATTTATTTTGTAGAATAAAGATGTTTGTTTATCGCCTCCCCTGCCATAAATAAAAGAAAGTCAGTTTTTTACCCTCAAGTTTTGTACCACCAATAACAGGCACCTGTACAAGTTTGCCAAAAAAATCTGTATATTTTCCCTCCTTATCTACTTAATAATTGCCTGAAATTTCAATGCTCTACAAACAACCCATGAGAGCTTCTAGTAGTTAAATAAATTTTAGTTGAATTGGTTAAGAAAATAATGTTAAGATTCAAGTCTCCTGTGGAGTCAGACACTTCAAATAATCGGCATGCTGACAAAGCTGATTGGCTGCACAGCATGGCATGAGATTAACACAGATTGTTGCATAATTGTTACATTTGCAAAATATTTACTGAGAAATTGATCGTATGGTCGGTATTTGTGGCATCTCATGCCACAGACATTTTCTTTTTATTCAAAAAAGAATATATTTTATATAAACTAAGACACTTGCTTGGTTGCTTAAAAGGAGGAATTGAAAATATATTGGAAATCTACATTTAAATAGTGGGCTCCTTTTTGAGAGTAGCTTACTGTGTGGGAACTCAAGTGCTTTTAGGGATCCCTGCTGGTTTTAAGGCCCGGAGCAGCAGTTTAGTTCACTTATGCCTTAGGCGAGTTCTGCAGATATGAACTAAGGTGATGCGGTATTAGTCTTTAAAACCTGAAGACGTCGGGAAGCTGAAAACTAGGTGAAAGACTGTGAGGACAAACAGTTCATTTTTCTTTCATTTTAAAGATCAGATTGATAAAAAAAAAAAAAAAAAAAAAATGCAAATAAACATAACTCCAACAGACGGGAAAAATATTAACATGGCATAGTTAGTTGAAAATAAACACTTTTAAGACAAAATATTCAGATGACTAATTTTGCATTAATAAGTCTCGGTTTGTTCCTATGGACCAATAAATAGTTTGAATAACTGGAGGTTGTCCAAAACCCCAGAGTTAAAGGAAATTATGAATATCTGTGGAAAGAGATTCCAGGCCACGCTGGAGGGACTATGTCTCTCGGCTGGCCTGGGAACGCCTTGGGGTTCCCCTGGAGGAGCTGGAAGAAGTGGCTGGGGAG
>CAEGAF010049435.1:0-65000 GCA_903067075.1 Micropoecilia bifurca
TAATAATAATAATAATAATAATAATAATAATAATAATAATAATAATAATAATAATAATAATAATAATAATAATAATACAGACTAGGACTGGTATGTTACATTTTGCTGGATGATAAAACTGTCCCAGATGTTATTGCGATAAACAATAATATTGTTGTTTCGAGACTATTTCAAGTAACATAATGGTGATGGTACAATAAGGCAAGAAAAATTCTCAAATTTCAAAAAAATTTAAATTTGCAAGAAATTTGTCACAATACATAAATGATACAACAATCACCCACTCCTAATTAAAATACCTTTAAGTTCATAGGTTGTTGCATGTAAAAATGTGAAAAGGATCAAAAGATATCACTTTGACACTTGATGTTTAAGAATGAGAGGTGAAGTTTTGAATTAGCTGGAGTGTAGCTGACGTATGGTGATGATAAAAGTGAAGGCAGAAATGGGCTGCGTTGTATTCTAGGTTAAACACTTTTACATTTATAGACAACTGGGAGGAAGCAGCTTTGTCAGGTGTTGTAGTATTTACTGAGAGATTCAATATTTAACCCAAGGACATTCTGACATGTCGGATAGGATCAAGCCGACAAGCAGAAATATATCTTTAGAAAGGAAATAACTGTGTTTAATAGAAATATCTGAATTTGCGGCCGTGGGAAGCAACAAGATGCAGCAGTTTGCATCCACATCAAGCCACATAATTGTTGCTCAAATGTAGGATTCTGTTGTTTTTGTCTTAACTTGATAACAATTACGCTTTTATGCCAGAGTAGAGAGTTCTCTCTCTCTCTCTCTCTCGCTTCTTAAACATTGACATTCAGTTAAACTTCAGTTTCCTGTTTTTTAATGAAACACCCTTTATGAGACTTTATGATGTGACACGAAGGCACACGGAGGATTCCGTTATTCTTCTTTTCCCTTCCATCCTCTTCCCAGGTTCCCCTCTCCATCTCTCTATCTTTCCATCGCTCTATCTCCCTGACAAGATTGATGGTTTCATTTGCATTCTGAAAGTTACGCTGTGCCCTTTTAAGATTAATGAGACAACCCTTCACCTATAGGCCTCCTCTGCCACTGTCCCCCCCACTGTCCCAGCACTCCACCTACAGCCATGTTCTCCTTGCTTTGTCACCATTTCCTCATCGCTTTTGTTCCACGTACATAGAAACAGAACTTAAAATAAATAATAAATAAATACTAGGTATTTTAATGACATATTATAACATCAAATTCAACATGCCTTAAAATGTAAGTGTCTTAGTTGTAGTGTTTGGTTTACTTTACATTCCTTTTATTTGTGCTTTTACAAAGTAACATGATTGTTACTCAAACATTTTTTATGTTGCATAATATATCCAGTTTGGAACTTAAATACTTTATAAAAAGCAAATGCAAGAGTTTGGAACTTTTGTTAACCCATATTACCATCTGAATACAAGAAGGTGGGCAGCAAACACATGATAATGACAAGTTAGGTGTTCACTTCTGGCTGCCAGCACCATAAAAACAGAGAGAATGTGAATCTTTCTTGTCATTTACTGGAGTTAAAAATTACAGCCTGCTGCTGGTTTGATTTTACATCCATGCTTGCATGTGAGCAGCTAAACTGTCAGTGTTGTAAAGGTTCAGCAAGAACTGAAGTAAACAGTTTTAGGGAGAAGATAACTTAATTGCAGTAAAAGTTTTGTGAGCTTGTTCATGACTGAAAACTTTTGCAAGATTTAACATTATCGTGTCAATTTGAAAAGACCAACCGGCTTTTCAGGTAAAAATAATCAGCTATAAACAGAACATCCACCAACTTTAAGCCCATGAAGGGCGTTATCAAAATAAAATGGAGGAAAATAAGAGACCGGTTGTTCACGAGGCTGATGCTTCTGGTTAATGGTGACGCGTTGACATGGCAGAATCCCAAATAATGCCAACGATTCTGTGGGTTGGTCAAGGTGTTGCCTCATTTGGGTTATTTGACTGTAATGACGAATAATTAAGATTTCCGTTTTATCGCAGTCACTGACGACAACTTTTGATATTCAGAAGATCTGAAGAAAGAATGCAGCTGAATGTCATCAGTAGAGAAATTAGAGAGACGTGAAAATGTACTTCTTATTTGGCCAAAAGGGAAAATATAGAAAAGAAAGAGAACAGGTCCTAATACTGAGTCCTGTGGTTATTATTCCTCATCCATTAATCAAGTTTTTTGCATTTATTTGAATTCCACAGGAAGCAAAACAACAAACGTTCCAGAATTTCTCCAGTCATGTTGGAGTGTCTGTATGTATTAGTTCTGATTTGTTCTGTTCTCCTGAGTTTTTCAGTTGCTTTGCTGAGTGTTCGAACATTTACTCCCTCTGGTTTTGAATGCTGTGCAGCCAGAAGGATTTTTGCTCTCACTTTTTTTGTTTTCGGACCATTACGATGTGTAACCGTGGCAACAAAGTTACCTTTTTTACAACTGGGAGCAGCTGGTCAGCATCTCAAAAGCTCAAATAATACCTGAACTATGACCTTAAATCCTGGAGGAAAACACTTCAGATTTAATGCAAGGCTGACTGCTACCAGATATCCTTCCTTACAGCAATATCTCCGTCCACGACTTTTTAAATAAATGCCTGATGAGATACAACATTAAATTTCTCTGTGATGAAGTTGTTGTTTTTTTAAACTGAATTTAAACATAATAAACGGACCCCACCTTCACCACCATTGGTGCAATGATATAAATCCCTTTTTTGACTATTTTGCTCATTTCATTAAAATCCAGCAGGTTTGGTTAATTGTTGATCAGACAGAAAACAGTGAAAAAAGACATATCTTTTTTAATATTAAAAAAGAAAATGACAATTTTGGTCCTCGTGGCATAAAGTTTGATGTAATCATATAAAATTATTATGACTGAAAACATATTTTCACTTAGTAAACAATCATCCTGACCAGATTGAATAGTTTCGATGACATGTTTGACCTCTCCTGGTCCTTGTCCTTCCTCCCAGAACGCCTCATCAGGTCAGTTGGAGCTATAATCACAGATGGTAAAAGTTTGTCCAAGCGCTTATCTCCCTCTGCAGTCATTACACGGGATGGAAATCTGGCATTTTTGTGAACTTCAAGGTGCCTCCGAGTGTGAGAGTCCACACGTCATCGGATATTAAAGAAATGTGTGTGTGCAAGGAAAGTTTCGATTGTTGGAAAGTCATTTGAGTAACCCCCTCTGTGACTTAAGGAGACTTTGATGCTATCTGAATCATCCTGATCTGATCATTTCAAGCTCACCGGGTGCCGTGGGTAGATTAAAGCAAACCCTGTCTTATACTTTCACTGATCTAAGGAGAGTGGCTCTGTCAAACTACATTTTTTTAATACTATCCGAGTTTAAATCTTACTTCCATAGAAATATATGTTGCATTTGCCCTCATTTAAACACCGGGGATCTGCTTTTTTCACTTTCACATTCCTTAAAAAATGCTTTATTGACTATTTTTAACCTACCTGTCTATTTGACTACCAACACGCTGAAGTCAATCTGTTCATTCATTCCAACACCTGCACTGAAATTGTTCTGTTAAGATAACAGATGACAAAACTACTAGCATTCCTTCATCTAAAATAATGAACGCAATGAATCAGGGTTGGAAAGTAAAAGTCTCACCAAAAACAAAGAAGAAAACAGCAAAACTTTGGCTCAGCCGTCAGTGGTAAAAGACTCTTCGGAAAGATCTAGAGCTCCAGGAATCTGCAACTCACCGTCTACAGCAGATTTGCGAGAGATCAATTGGCTTAATGCGACCCTGGAGCAAATATTAAGGTGAAAGATGCATAATATGCTTTGTATCAGAGACACCATCTGCTGCGGAGCAGGACCACAGAGGAACGAAGCCTCAACGGCAGGAGAAGACTCCCCCTCGCACTGTACATTAAGCCTGGTGATTACCAACATAAATTAAAAATGAAGGGCCATGAAGGGAGCAGAGAGTATGATGCTACAATCTACAACTTTTGATGAGTTTGGACGTGATGGGCGCCAAGTGTACACATTTACCTGACGAGAACTTCTAGACTGTATGTGGGAGGCTTTCCAAGGAAAGAGTCAAATACCCAAATGTTCAGCTTGGCGAATAAATAAGGAGGCAATTTTACTTGAGGAAAATACCCTCAATACTAAAATGTTGCTTGCATTAAAAATGCATGTTCAAGTGGGAAAATTGGGCAAAAATATATGTGTGAAGAAATCCAAACAGCCTCGGTTGTTCAGAGTTTAAAATGTAACTCAGAAGTCGTGACTTTTTGTTCGGTGTGAACAAAAAGCCGCTGGAAGAAAAGTGACCAACGTTTCCAGCTGACCTTGTGGTCAAATGGGAGTCGAGATGGAAAGGTTTAATGGTCTGGTGAGTTCAAACCTATAGTGATAAAACACTGAAAACAGGAGGCACGTTTAAGACCTTAGACAGCAGAAACAGTGTGAAACAACCCAGAGTTTGTAGGGTTGGTAATGGTTGAAAGCTAGTGTTTCAAACCTAGAAACAACAAAGGTTACAAACACCAGAGGTAACGGGTCTGTGTGCTAACTTACGTCTCTGAAGGTTGGAGAGAAGCTGAACAAAGATCACGCAGTTGCAGAAAAGGTTCAGCCGAGATTGAAATCCTCTCATGATGATTGGATGTTTTTGTCTTAAATAATGCATTATGCCAGCTGTATCATGCCAACTGTGAAATAGCCTCTTTTTGTACTGTGAGGGACAGGAAACGTGTCAGTCTGGCAGAGCATTGTTCGGGTGCCTATGAATACAAGCTCATATTAAAAAAAAAAAAAAAAGCTCATTGTATCAAACAGAAATGGCATTAATCCTGTAAGAGCAATCTGAGCCTGCTGATGAGTCTCAATGAAAAAAAAAAGCTAAACCTTCCTCAAAGTATCAAATTGACTGCGACCCCAGAGGCCTTTTACCGTGTTTCTGGCTAAAAGACCCCCAGAGCTACCTCTGTAATGACATGGGGAAGATTTCAAAAGGGTGTGAAAATAAAAGGACACGACTGAAAGGGGAAAAAAAACACTGAGAACTGGAGACTGAGGGACACGAGCCACATGTGGACACACACGATTTGAATCCTTCAGGAGCACAGCTTGTATCAGCAACGTTTCGGGCTTCAGCTGGAAGAAATAATGTGTGGTTTCTGAGTCTAATTAGTCGTTTCAAATAAAGGAAGGGGACTCATACCTAACCGCTGCTGGTCCCACTGACAGGACGGACGGAAACTTGATTTATTTCCATCGCGGGGGCCGGAGGGGCCCAAACTACCCAGAGAGATTTAGCTAATTATCTCTGCGCTACCTGTGGATGACTGAGCTCTCCCAGAGAAATACCGTTTCCTCAGTGAAGAGTAAAAATCTGTCAAGACTGAATCAGAAACACAACGGCAGAGTTTCTACTTAAAAGAGACAGCAGTAATAATTAAAAGTATGTTTAAAACTAATAAAGAATTACCAAGTAACATTTCAGCCTAATCCTCTACAAGGCTGATTCTTCCCACTCAGCCGTTGGCTCTCAAAATGCCTTTAGTGATTTTAGTGTTGACTTGAGTGTTGAAAAGGTGAAATTTGGATATCAATGATTTGAAAAGTATATATAAAGGAATGAAATGAGATGAAGACCTAATAAAAATTGACAGGCAAAAACATAAACTGGTCAAACAATGTCCTTTGTTTCATCAAACCTCCAGGTACAAGGTCAGAACCACAAATAAACCTTTTTTTTATCTTCATTTGTCTATCCCTAGGTGGTATATGCAAGGCCGACTTTAAGGGTGTGTGGTTCGTTTGACACAGTGCAGTGTGAAAGTGAACCAGACTATCAGGTGAGAACCTGCTGTCCTTCTTCACAAAATGTAGCTGGAGTAGCTTTAATTTTTAGCTATTGCAGGATTCCTCTTTTGTCTGGCATTTCTCCTTGTAATGCCCTGCTCTATAAATTCCTTCCTGCTTTTGGAGTCGCCTCTGACCCGCTTGAATTGTCATATGCATTTGAACTGCACCAGAATTCACTTTAATCGAAATGAGACCTAAGTTTTTAGGTGAACCAGAACCTAAACAAATTATACTTTTTTGGTAAAGAAACTAGAGTTTGATTAGAGTGGAGTAAACAGGGGTGATGTGAAGGCAACCTGACTGGAAACACTGAACTGTGCAACAAACTAAACCATCAACAAGTCATTTCAAAACAGAAACAAAGAATGTTAATATAAGCCTAGCAAACAATGAAATGTAGTAATAATTTGGCACCTTGTCAAGACATTATAATAGCTTTCTAAACTAAATTCACCTGAGTTGGATGACCATACCAAGAATGACAATTTTCTGTAATGAAAATTAACAGCAGAAACAGAATTATCTGTTTGATGACACAAAGATGTTTGAATAGTTAATGTCATTTTTATTAGGTCTGCACTGCATTTAATTCCATTATATTCACTTCAAAATCACCACTGGTGAGTGAGTGATGAGTGACCACCACATTTAATACGGATTCAATTTGGCAGTTTACTTTATGACAATGGTCCCCAAAGTGGGTCCTGGAGGTCCTGCATCCTGCATGTTTTCGTTCTCTCACTAGTAGCAACAGCCTTTTCTACTCTTCAATGTTCTTCTTGGGGCCTCTAATGAGCCATCATTGGATCCAGCTGATCCAACTAAAACATGTAGGATGCCGGCCCTCCAGGACCGACGATGGGGGGGCCACTGCTTTACGACACCAGATGTTTCAAGCAAGTTCAGTTATTAAATCGAACTCATAAATTGGCCAAAAACAATAGGAATATGTTCTCTGAAACAAAAACTCCAGTCTGAGACAATCCGTAGCTAAAACCCCCTTTTATTAAACCTCAGCTGTTCCCTGACCTCAATGCCATTCTACTGTCTTTGAGCTCTTGCTACTTCAGGTGACCTTGACCTTCAGAAGATCCTTGTACAACTTCTCATGGAGGATGTTGATTACGATGACAAATGAATGCAGAGAACAAAATGTGAGGTCCTTCCCTCTCCCTGTTGGTGTGTGTGGAGCTGCATCTGTTGAGAGGTGATAAGACCTTTAATAATGAGCTTGTTCATTCCGTCATCAGTCAATGCACTGTCACTGTCTCAGCCATATTCATTAATGCATTTTTCATTTCCACACGGCGGCATTAACAGCACCGGAGGTAGGGGGAGAAATGAACAACGAAAATGATTGAACAGGGTTGGGACAGAGACAAAACCCCCCATCCTCTTTACATCCACACACACACAGAGTCGCTAAGGCATGTATTGATAGAGCACCTTCATCTTTTGCACTCACACCTTTGTCTTCCTTCATTAGATTGCGAAATCATTGAATTAAATATCACTTTCCGGAGAGAAGAGCTTGTCACTTTGCTGATGCATTGGAAACATCTTTCTCATATGCTTTCCCATTGAATTTCATTTGTCTTGTTCACATGAGAAAGCACTTTAAATCAGTGTGAATCCCTCCCTCACCCCCACGGCCTGATGTTGCGATTTGCTGCAATTTGTTGCTTTGGAGAAAGAAAGAAAAAAAGAAACGTGGTTAAAAGAAGAAAACAACACAACGACGCTCCGTCTAACAAATACACACAAAGCAGAACTAATGAGGACAGAGTTTGGCTGCCGGAGAACAAAGTAAAGCCGATCACACTCATAAGCAGGAAGCAGAACACACAGGAACGCCCTTCCTGATCGATGGCCTCGCATCAACCTCCCTGTGGTTGCTTGTTATTCAAAAACAGGAGCCGTTCCAGACGAATCTTTCATCTGTCACCCGTACGTATTTGTCTCCAGGTTCATAACAGAATGTGCCAGGAGGATAGAAGAAGTCAGGGGGATTTCTCACCCTGTCATAAGAAAAGGAGATTATTTTCTTATCACGTAAGTCTAATAAGAAAAGAATCTAGTGATCCGTCAGCAGCGACAGAAAAGCCAGCTCTCTGTTTGGCCTCAAATTAAGGAGAAAAATTCACGTAGAGAATTAGTCTCTGAAATTCGCCACATTAATATGTCGAATGGAATGTTCAAAAGTTCTTTTATTCAGAAGCACAAAGACCAAAAAGCTACTTTCTTTGCTAAACTGTGAACATTGTCAGTGCTCCAGGTAATCCGTCAACTTAAAATTTAGACTGACTTCTCTTCTAACTTGGATCAGTTGATATCTGGGGAAACTTATCTACAAAGTTTCCCCCAGTGTATAAAAAGCCTGGTGGGCCACCAGGCGTTTCTTGGTCCCCCTCCAGGATAAGCATTGTTTATGTTTTTAAGTTTTTTTATACACCAGTAACAGTGACTGCAACCTTTAACAACTGATCCGACACGCCGCTATTCAGTAGTGTTGCTCATCATTCATTCTTGGTTATTTTATGTGTTTGTCTAGAGAAAAATGCTGGTACATTGTGTCCCCTTGGTTTACAACTCACAACAGAGCTTATATAGTTCTGTCATAAAGGGAGCCAGGATGTTTAATAAGAATCCAGATTAAAACAACAACAATGCTCATTCACAATTTTAATTAATCCTTTCATGTCACATTTATTTATCATAATGCAGCAGTAAGTAGTTTTCCAAAAAGAATTAAGCTATATTATGAAAAACGTAGTCTGTCTATGCATTGTTTTTACCTCCAGTCATGTTAGAAAATGACAGCAAGCTTCTATTAATGCAGAGCTTGATAAAGCCACAGGAAAATCAGCTTTACCTATTAGAGGTTTTCTCTATCACCACACAACAATACCTCAATAAGATAATGTCAATGGTAAAATATTATTATCCCAACCTATGTAAGACACAGAGTGTTTACAACATTTACTTATTGTTGCGTAACTTCAATAAAGAGCAGAGGATGACAGATCAAAGAAATAAGCCACAAATTCTCATAAAACACTCAGCAGTATGGAATGTGTCACTGCTCAGCAGAAGTTGCTTTTCTTCTTCTAGAACACAAATGTATGTTTAGAAACCTTTAGAAACTCAAGTATTAGCTGAAATCGAGCACCGACTCACAGGCTGTTTTCTAAATCCTAATAATTTACAGTTGTCAACTTGAAATAGCTTAAGTATCTGCAGGGTGGTTAGGCCAAAAATTTTAACAACATAATATGACTTTAAAACTCACACTTAATAATATGTGTACTTTTCACCTTTCATTGATGAAGAAAAGATTGTCAGCATAAGGAAAATAAGTATTTGAGGTGAACAATGTTTCCTGGTGAATATATTTCTAAAGAGGACATAAGATGGAACCAGATGCAAGAGGGAGAACAAATAATGCAGTATAGTGAATTTAAAACAATAAGCTACATGCAATGCGATGCTGTTAGTTCTTTATGCACAGCTGCATTTTCTTTTGCTCCAACAAATCTGGAGTTTTCTTGTTTTCGTGAATTAGCTTCTTCACAAGATATTATGTCATTAAAAGAATGTCAACAATGGATGCAGACAGTTACATGGGAGCAAGAAGCCCCGCCTACTTTGGAGTGGTTATATATGCTGCGTATTGGGAAACTGTAGTCGACTATTTCACAGAAGAGCTATGGAAAGTTGGGTGATGCACAACTTGTTATGAACTGTGTGATGCTGTGGTGGAGGCGGCTGCACATCGTCCAAAAACAACAAAACCAAACCGTCGTCCTCCTACTACTTCCTCTCGTTCTTCTGCGTTTCGGTCTGTAGCAACATCCAACTGTTGATCACAAGACTTTTGTGATGTGAAAATGTAATGGAACGTGCTTCCATTGCATTTTGGTGAAATACATGTAGCTTCATACGACCAAAAAAACCAACTCAGCTTAGCGCAGACAAACTTTTTATTGAAAAAAGTGAATTTTAAAAATTATTATGTTTCCATTAAGCAAATTTATTTCAGAATTTCAATTTGCGCAGTTTTAGGGTTTAATGCTAACAATGACATATAACTTCAACTGTGGACTTCACTTCTCTGATTTTCTTTATGAGTACAAATTATTTTGCTTGCTACTTATATCTGTCATTAAACCTAATAAGCATGGAACAGTTCAATATTTAGTTTACCCAATATGCAGAGACGACTTGCCTCAGGCTAAAAACACATCATATAAACATATATAAATACATGTATAAAACATGTCATTTAGTCTTCTTTTATTAAACATCTTTATGTTGTAGAAAATACCAGTCAGATTAGTGTTGCTCTGCCGCGTTGCTGCCTGTGCCTGTGTTTGATTTGGACAGACGAAAGTGGCTCATATCTTCAGATACGAGCCACATTCAGATGTCCAGAATCCCTCGTGGCTGAACCTACAACTACTTTGCATTCCAAATGTTCAAAAACACACACATTTATCATTCTTGATTCCTCCTCCCCACTTCCTGTTTTGGATGGTATATCGTCTGATAAACAGTGTCAGCTGTCAGTGTTTACAGGGAGAGAGAAGACGAGAGAAAGTCTCCTCTGCAGAGTGGAGAACAGTCCTCTTAACATATTGTAGAACAGATGAGTCACGCATACTGAAAGACATTTCCAGGAGCGCCTACACAGGTATATAAAAAAAGGAAGTGGCGTATGAAATATTCAGATGAGTGTCATGCACAGACTCTGAGATAAGTGCCACGGAAGAGTCACAGCTTGTTCCTCTGTCTTTCTTTTGTCTCTTTTCTGTGTGACAGGACCAACAACACGCAGCAGAGGCTCGCTCTGCTTCCCTAAACACTCCGTTATGCAACCGCTTCTCTTAGCTTTTATCTAATTTGACACTTGTTTTCATCTGCTGGAGAAGATGCGCAGACTTTTCTCTGTTCTGTGTCTGCTTACGTTGGAGGTTTCCTGATACTCAACATTAGTCATGTGACTAAGCTGACGGGAAAGTGGAAAATTGAACAGCTTTAGTTATAAAGCTGAGAAACATTGAGATTGATCAGAAGGGACGATCGTTTAGGATTTGTCAGATGTGTTGCGTCGCAGCCACTGATAGAGCTTAGGTTACGTGGAGATCTGAATGCAGAACATAGGAATTGCTTGTCATTATCATCACAATTTGTTTTACAGCTTTTTTTTCATAGCTCATATCTAAAATATTCAAATAAAAATTCAGCTTGGGGAGCTGAAATACTTGGTATCATTAAAATAGAATTAATTTCTGTCATCACAGATTTCTTCTTTCCATCAGATGTTTACTCTTGTTTGATGCTGTAACTATAAATAATGTTGGTTACTTTGGTAACGCTGAGTCGCACTGAGAAATCAACCAATTCTCAGTTTGACCATCTTGGACCGAAGGTGGTGGACTTGTTGGAAACAAAACAAATCTGTTTTCTGACCAGTGAATGACCCGTACAACATCAGAACAACTACGGGTCAAGTTGACAACAGCATCTCAGTGTGGAAGCTCTTCTGTTGGGAAGAAGATATTTTTTTCCAGCATCAGTAAGATCTTGAAAATGTCTGGCATTAGTTATGTGGTCCATCTCTAAATGAAGGAAGTTTCGGTAAGAGTTGTCCACTCATGTCACAGTGATATGAGGCTGGCAGTGACGATCTTAAGAGTGTGTTTGTAAGCACTAAAACACAGAGTGAGAAATCCCAGTTTATGAAAATGCAAAGAAATAAAGAGAAGAAGCATCAACATATGTAAATGATGCGTCTAAACCAATCTGGGAAAGTGATGACAAAGCTGAGATTACGCTTCACCATGGAGGCAACGGTTGTGCATGTTTATCCTCACTGAGTGGGAGTGGAAAAAACGCTGTGGAAATATTTATTCCTTAGCCAAGGGCTGCTGGATTTTGTGTTTGCAAAGAACTGGAAAATATAACGACGCCTGTTTCACAATCACTTATCTGAATGCTCAGAGACAGAAATAAATAGAGGCTCAAAAAAATAAAGCCTACAGCGAGAGTGGTACAAGAAGAATGATGTAGACAAAAAAGAAATTATCAAAGTGGGTTTTAATAAAAGCGTCAGTGGAAGCACACGGGGAGCTTTATTGGATATACTCAGCTCTGTGCAACATCAGCCTAGTTAAAGATATTTATATTTTCTTATCACTAGATTGTTTGAGCGTCAGATTAGCTGTAGCTAAAAGCTAATTGGCTTGAAAAGAGGCTCACAAACACTCATAAAAACCATTTTCTATTATCACGGTGATGTATTTATCTGGAACTGTTTAAAAAAGCTGTTTTTGTAAAGTAAACGTGCTACAATTCTCACACCGATCAGATCAGACATAACAATAGGACTAAAGACAGGAAGTGAATACAATTTTGTAACATTTTGGCTCCTAATTCTGATGCTCTAAATGTTGGAACATGTTTATAAATTGTATTTATCTGGTAGGGACAATCCATATCGATAAGCATTTTTGTAAAGGAGTCAGAATTAGCCCAGAGGCTATTTGTCCTCTGTTGTCCCTGGACAATAAGTCATTTGTCTTGCTAGAAACAAAAGAATTTGAGAAAAAAAGTAAAAGGCAAACATAAGAATTCAAACAGATCTAAGGATCAAAACTGTGATCGGCTTGGTTAGAGAATCTCCAGAAATGCAGCCCTTATGGTTCATTCCCAGTATGCAGTGGGATGAGTGAACAAAGGGAGATCACTGATTGGCCAAGAGCCACTGATGCACACGCTGACCCAGGTGGTCTGATACAGTGGCTCAACATGCTGAAAAAGTTGTAGAAAGAGTTCAAAACAGTGTATCTGAGTTTGACCAATTGTTTACTAGCAGTCAAGCAGCCAGTCTGGCTAACGTTTTAATATTTTATAGACTTGGATTACAATTTCATAAGGGAACATCCCAAATGGATTAATAAACCAGTCAGGCAACCCATCTACCTACTGACTTGGTACCAAACTAATCCACCAATTGTCTTGGTAACAACCAACCAAAGGTCAGGGTTCCTATGTTGAAGTCTGTCCTTCAGGGCAGGGCAGTCTGATATGATGGGTTGTGACTTTTACTTGACCTTGGCTTGTTGTGTGCATGCCACTACAAAGGAGATTAACTCTGGACAACAGACCATTATTTTTGCATTGACACAAAGTAAAACTGGTTCAGGAATGAATTGATCTGCCTCCAAAATCACAAATTGGTCATCTGTGGAAAACAGGACCAACTATTCCAAACCATGGAACAACCACATCACAACTTTCAGGACTGATTTCAGAATCAATGTTATTTTGTCAGTAAAAGTGTAACCAACACACTATTAGCTTCTAACTGATCAGTGTATGTGTAGTTCACTGAAAGCGACTGGGTCAACCAGTAAAGAGCAGTAAACAGGACAAAGTTCAAAAGGTCAAAAACAGAAAAAAACATGTCTTATTGTGTGTTTTGGAGTCACATCAAGTGCTTTCAAGGTCTTCAAATCAAAATGTTTCCCTATTTCCTAACAGAAACAGAATGAGGAGAAAACATGACTTTCTGTGAAGCTTGATATCCTGCCTCCAAGCTGCCAATTTTCACCATGCTCCAGTGAACGGTCGTGATGACGACGCTGAAGAAAGGAAGTGACAGCTGGACGCTGATCATCCCAACATCCCATTAGCACCAAAACACCTCCCCTCCGGATTCAGTCTCAGTGGATCAGATCGTAACTCAGCCTTCTCTCCTGGGCTCCGAGTCTCAGCCGCTCCGGCGCTCCAGGACAGATCTGTGTGGAGGTCGTCATGACGTCTCAGAGGAACGCTGGTACTTAGCAAGAGAAATAGGCCTGGGTGCTCTGGCTCTGTGTGGCTCTGGCTCTCATGTGTGCTGCAGAGGCGTTACTAGATAGCAGGCTGAGAGCCACACTGTTTTTCTTCTCAGATGTAATGATGTCCATATTCGGCATTTGACTGGCTGAGCGACACAGGGATGCGTTTCATCGCTAAAGGTGCAGTCAAAGGCCAGGGATTCTGATATCTGCTTTGAAGGAATGCATACATGGTTTTTGTGTTAGCCTTTTAATAGGCAGGCAATCTTTACGGGGTCTGTTTTACTCTTCACAAGTAGGACCATTTGTAAAAACACATTTGAATTGCTGCAATTGAATATCTTTGTTTTTACTGTTTTTTTTCTTAAAGGGGCAGTATTATTAAAAATCAACTTTCTTGAGCTTTATATCTTGTTATAATGTGATTCCCTTATCAAAAATATGCCTGGAGTGTTGTCTTGAGAAACCCTTTAATCTCCCGTGGCAACCATTCAGCTGTGCAAAGCAATTGGTGGGACGTTGTGACGCCTTCAAGGGCAAAGTTCTTTGATCAATATATTTGATGTGTATTTGCTTGATGATTTTATTGCCTGGATTTGACAAAAATGCTTATTAATTGTTTCATAACTGGTTACTATATCATGTTTTTATGGTGCTGTACAAATAAACAGCAGTTGACTATTACTTGTGAAATCAAGATCCCAAATTGGATAAAAAGTTATCAGAAAACATAAAGATTTCAAATAATCCATGTTCTTATTATAGATGCATTACAAAAGAAATCAAAGTAATCCTCAGGTCAATAAGCAACTGGAAGACTTCAGATGTAATTGCAGATGTTGTTGGTTTCAGGTTCCTTGTTCATAAAACTGCTTTGTTGTTGGGCTTTTCCGTTAATCTGATGAGCCAGATAAAGTTTAACATTACTTTACTGGCTGGTTGGGTAGGTAAAACTTTGCCATGGCCTAATACACAAGTGGCACAGTGACAAGGTTTTTTTTTTTGGTCCAATGGCTCCTGACCAGTGCTCATCTTTACTCAGAGGCCAAACCTGGTGCTAGTGTAATTGAGCCAAACTCATCCACAATCTGGCCGAGAATAATATTCAATGAACAATTGTTATTCTTCATTAGCTGGGCCTATTTTAGGGATAGAGTTCAGTAACACTTAACGTATTCCATGTCTATGGGTTTTTATATACTGTATATGTGTGAAGGAATGACATTAAAATGTTTTGATATAGTTTGGTCTGGTTATGTTTAAGGTTTCACACCTCTTCTTTACACCTTTTCTGTGTATGTGAATCAAATACAGCAAGTACCTTTTGCAAGAGAACCTATTGGGACTCCACATAAAAGTTCACTGTCTTTCCAAACTAAAGAATATGAAGACATGCATGCTGACTAAGCAGCAGCAGTAAACCTTGGGAGCTTTATACGGCATAATCCAACACACACAAACACACTTTGAAACACTACAGTTTTCTGAACATCACAACGCATCTATTTTTACCTTTGGAAACCAAAGTGACAGTTTCTCTAAAACAATCAAAACAACAACAACAACAACAAAGACTAAAAAGCTGAGTAAGTGTATGAAGTGAGGCTTTGCAACCTGCAACAGACAAACAGGAAACCTGGATATTATAATGAGGCCACAAGAGGACTGACCTTTTCACCATAGTTAACATATGGCCCTACACCTGTCTGCCTCATGAGTCCGACTCTCACACACGGCTGATTGCCAGTGTGTGTGTGTCAAGCGGTTCTGTCTGAATGAATTAATTTTGTGAATACTATTCACAACTGAAATAAACGCAGTGACAAAAACCAATGATGTAGCTCACCTACCTAGTTTATGAATGAATAGCACCGAGTCCCGTCATGAGCCTCGTAACTCTAATGTCTTTGTTTGTGAACAAGTGGATGAGTTCAGACAGCAGCGTTTATGAGGCCGTCTGCCAAACGGAGCATATTGCAGGTCTGTGTGTGTTCGTGTGTGTGAATCTCTTACAGTTGCCCCAAAGGGATCAAATATTAGCAGACATGCCAATCTGAACATATTGCAGATTAGGAGTAAAGGGGAGCTGAGGGATCACCTGGCAGCAGTGAGTCTTTATTGCTACCGGTGGGAATGTGAAGATGTTCAGCTCGCAAGAAAACAATGAAATACACGATTTGGAAAAGCTGAATGAGTTGGTTTCACAGAAATGCTTTGCTTTGGGTTTAAATGCTCTTATGAAAACATGCATTAACTTCCACCTTGGTGTTTTCTGATAGCTTTTTCAACATTCAAGGACCCAGTTTTTATATTTGTCAATATGAGTTATTGGTCAAATATTAATTTATAACTACATTATATGTATAGATCTCATTAAGCTTTAGGATAAATCATATTTTACACACTAAAGTGAAGTTGTTATGTATATGTTCTCAAATCTAAAGTGTATTCTCAATTTTGGAAAATGAATGTAATAAGCATTTGGTGTCAGATCTGAAACCAGAAACCCCCCATAAATATTTAACCTAAAGAACCGCATGATATCTGGGAAGCATCTCCTCATCAGTACAATGGGATCCTTTCAGAGTCAAGGTCCGTTTTAAATCTGTGAGCAGTGGAGTGGAAGCCAGTGGTCAGAAATTACAATTAGTGCTCAATACTTCCTATTTGCTTTGAATAACACTGCTGCACACCAAAAACGGTTCTGGATTCAAATTGCACTGTAGGCTTTTATGTTTCAAATTTTCACCTTCTACTCATGTAAATGTGAGTTTTCTACAATGTCTCTTAAAAAGGGACACTGTTACATGAAATTGAAATTTTTTTGGCTTCACATCATGTTATAATGTTATCCCTTCATCAAAACATACCTGGAGTGTTGCTTTGATTCTTTCATGCATGTTTGAGAAATCATTTAATCTCCATGGCAACCATTTAGCTGTGAGAAATGCCCAGGTGGACTTAGTCCCGCCCTCAAGGATGAAGCTCCTCCTTGGAGCTGCAGCTTCCAAGCTTCTGCCTCCCAGAGGAGGAGTGACTGTTGCAAGCGTTTTGCAGGACAAACTCTTACAGCCGTCGCCCCCATCATCCACAAAACATTTCAATATGTGATAACAACAAAGCCACATTTTCTTTGTCATTAACATCTTTCCACTCTTTTCCATAAGTTTATCATCTCAAGGAGCAAGGTATAACAGTCAAATATGTCCTGCAAGTAGACCTGTACAAGTATATTGCATCTTCCTGAAATAATGGCTGAAGTCAATTTTTGCTAAAATTGATTTGTGTTTTTTGTTGTTGTTTTTTCTTTTTTGGCCTAAAAATATTTTGGAAAGAAAAGTTTGTGCTTTTTTTTTTTTTTTTTTAAGAAAATCACTTCTTTTCAAAAAACTACTTGTGCCATTATTTTAGAAAGGTGACAATATGCTGATGTATCATTGGAAAGTCTGAGAGGATATATTTTGTGGCTCTCTTTTATGTTTAGATACAGCTGAAGTTGGAGTTACTGTAAATACAAACAAACCTCAAAACTCAGAGGCGTCGGTAAGCACTGCTAAGATTACGGCAGCTTTGAATCCAGCCTCCTTTAAGACGTTGTTTGTTGGTCCGTCTGGTCAGAACTCAATATTAGAAAGGTGCTCATATTGCTATAGACCTACGGGTATTTTATAATTTCACATTAATCATCACAAAATGCCTCTGACATTTGAGAAAAGTCACTAAATCGGACTCGTTTTAGCCGTTTCAGACAGTTTCCATATTGTTTTCAATGGAAAATGCTGCTGAGTTCAAGAAGTGTAGATCACAAAGAATGATGCATTCAGGTACCATCTAGCAATGTCTGTGATATGCAGGTATAAGTGAGACGCTTTATGCTTCACAGGAAACAGAATTAACATTAATGATCCCAAGGAGCAGCTCTTCTATTTATCAGCAATACAATGTAGGTAATATGGAAAATACCAAGATCAGCAGATTTGTGACAAGAAAATCTCCATTTCTGCCCCAAGCAGCCCCAGATGACCCTGTCTGTACAAATACACCCACACTACACACACACACTTCCTACTAATAGCATATTATCTTTGCTGCGAGCTCTTACATCCACAGTCTGAACATTTAGCTGGCTATTAATACACTTTAATAGGGGTCAACGCTACCGTGTCGAGGGAAAATCCACATACACTCGAGACCCTCGCAGATTTCGCTCTCCGATTTAAAAACTCACACATACACACACGCGTGACACGCATGCACACGCACACGCACGCACACACACACACACACACACACACACACACACACACACACACACACACACACACACACACACACACACACACACGCAAGAGGTTCTCTGTGGTTAATTCTGCCTTTAGTAGTGACTGAATCAGGTTAAAGAAAGTAATTAACTCATAATGGCCTCATCCACCCTGCCAATTAACATGATTTGCATGCGTGCCAGTCTGCATGTTTTTTTGCACTTTCATCTGCACAGGGGATGATTGCGCCTTGATGAGCATCTGAGTGTTTATGAAAGCAAAACACTTGTGTCTTTCTGGGGTTTTTTTCTCTCATAAATCCGCCTTTTGTAGTATCTGTGGTTGAAGACGCTCCCATGTGGAGTGTCTGCGCGTGGATGCGGCTGAATTAATAGATTTTCTTTTTTAATAGTTTGGGTGTATTGGGAAATTAGTGCTACGAAATGAAACGTGATTGCCCCCAAGGCCGCTTCTGTCATTATTTAACACCGCTAGCAGTGTGGACCCGGGGCGAGAAGGCCAACGCTGGCTCAATGAAAGGGTGGGTTTAAAAACAGAGATAAAGGAAGAAAGTTAAATGGTCAAGTCAGTCAGTCAGGCCTGTCACTCCCTCCCTGTCAGAGGGGAACAGCAGCAGAGAAAGAGTTTGTTGATCTCGGTGAATCAGAGCTCAGCTGCCGTCTGGCTGCTCTCCGCCTACTGTCACTCACTTTCACAAACACAACAGCTCATTTTTCTGCATGACAGTAGATGAGGAGACGGTGGGGGAAAAAAAACAAAACACAACAGAAAGAAAAAAACAAAAAACACTGTCCAGGGTTCAGCAAGGAAACACTCCATTGGTATTTCTGGATTTTTGACTAGCCTGTCCTATAAAAACCGAGTTCTGCACAACTCCAAAAATTGACTCGTATGGTTGTGGGCAATTAAAACTAATTTAAAAAATTTTAAAAAGTGTGAAGTTCCTAAGCTAGAGAGGGACAGCATGAGAAAAGATAATTTTATTTATATAGCACATCTTCAGCACCACGGCAGTTTACATGAATTAGAAGGAAATACAAATTAAACAACAAAACCAAAAGAAAGACAAAGAGGTAAGGGTAAAACATTTTTTAACAAAATTTAATATTGGTTCTCTAAAAAGTAAGTAGTCCATAGTTTATATACCAATATGGGTTTCTCTGGATCTTAGGTTTGTTCTGGATTAGAGAGATATAAATCTAAATGTTGGTTCCAGCTGTTCTGGGTTTTGATCTACAGTTGTACAGTTAAAGCTAAACGTTGGTTCTCCATGTCTGATTCTTGTTTTGGGTTGTTAAGTAAACTAATAGGAGTTTTTCTAGGTCCTGCTCCAATATTAAAGGTATAAAACTAAATGCTGTTGCAAAGTAATAAGTACTCCACAATTTATAAAAGTGATAAACTAAAACACGATAAAGCTAAATGGTCCATGTTTGATTATAAAAGTAAATGTTTGCTGAGCAGTGTGTGCTGGTTCTGTTGGACCACAGCTTCAGATTCTCCAGGTTCTTAGATCATTTGTAGCTGGTGTCATCTATCACAAAGATGAGAACATTTGAATTGAACTGTATCGATGCTTTGTAACAATGTTTCTTTGAAAGGCAGCTTGTGATCTTCTCCAAACAACCAAAGAGAGATCTGCAGAAATCACACTCCATTTTTGCTTACATTTTGTAAAGGACGTGGCGTTCAGTGTCTTCAGAGGTTTTCATTTTGTTTCCAGTAGTTCTTGATGCAGCGCCACCAAGGTTTGGTTTTATTTGACACAGCAAACCGCACCACATGAAAATGTAACACATTTTGACATTTTGGTTCACAATTGAATCGAATCTCCAAGAGCCAGGTGTGAAAATGTCCTTTTTCAACTCTGCTGCTCATCTCAAAAACACTTTCTGCAAATGTCAGACCATTTAGGAGAAACAGAAAGGCTTTTCAAAAACAATAATAGCTAATATAATCAAGGAGTGTGTATCTATATACCTCTGCAATAACTGAGCATGACTAGAAACCCACAAAAACAATTCAGGCTGTCAAACTGAGCTCTTTTGTGGCAGCTTTTCCAGAGCTCTTTAACAATTACTCAGCCTCTTTGTCAGCATGTCAACAAACAGTTGGTCAATGATGCAGCAATTCAGCATTCAGTCAATCTTCCCAGGCAGTGAAGTCAGGCAGGCACTTGAAAATGTTTCTGGAACCATTTTCGCCTGGTTCCATAAAAATTTCCTCCCAGAAGCATTCAGATATGTATTGCTGATTGATGAACAGAAATGACCTGAACACAGGGACCAGAGCCGACAGAAATGTACAGAAACGAGATATTTCATTTTATTTGTTGTTTCTGTTGTTTATTTACTTTAATGTCTAAATCGTCTTCCGATTCCAGGGATAAATGTTCATTAGAATTTAAAGTTTATTTCTCTTTGAGAATTTGGTCTTGCATTATTGTGTTGTTACTACTATATTACTTGAAAACAGTCTCAAAATAATATTACCGTTTATCACAAAAACATCGGGGACAATTTATCGTCTGGCAAAAGTTGTTACCATGACTGGCCTATTTGCAACATCATTTATAAAGCCTTTATAAAACAAGTATGTATGATTCATGCTGATATTGATATCTAAAACTGCGATATTGGTATCGTATCGGAAGTGAAAAAGTTGAATTGTGACACCCCTAGTCGTAATACCATCATGCAATTTTACATGAATGTTTGGTAGAATTTCATAATCTTTTCTTTTTCTTTATTGTATCTAATGAGTATTACAAAACATCCTCTAAATGACACGCACACACACACACGCACACACGCACACACACGCGCACACACACACACACACACACACACACACACACACTGAGTCCCCCACATGGCTATCAGGGTATGTATAGGGAGCAACCTGAGGCAGTTTCCCCCTCCTCTTATTTAGTTGAGGAACCCTAAGGTGACACACATACATGCACACAGAATCAGATACACACTCTTATCAGATACACACTCTTTAGTTATGCCACCTAGGGCTAAACTTCTACGTAACATCTGTCCAACATTTATCTGCCCTGACGCAGCTTCTCAGCAAGGGATGGATGAGATGGAAGGAGGAGGCGGGAGCAAAAAGGAGGAAGAGGAAATGAGTACAGCAGAAGAAAAATTATGCAAAAAGAGGGGAGGGAAAGTGAAAAAAGGTGGAGGAAACAGTGGAGGAAGAGAACAAGGGTAAGGTAGTAATGTTGCTGGAAGTGTTGGATGAAAACGAGGGGTGATGGAGAGGAATGAGTCATGAGTGAAAAAGGGCAAAGAAAATGGAGAGGAAGAGAAAACAGAATCAGACAGTTAATATTTACTCTAGTGGCAGAGAAGCAAATCTTACAAAAATACAACATGTCTACACAGCCACTTCATTATTATTCTGAACAAATAAACCACAGTGGTTTTCATGTGGCACAGTTTTTTAATGTAACCTTTTAGTTTCATCTGATTCATCTGTCTGTAGCTTTAGCTTGAGGGATTAAGTGGAGTTACAAAAGATTACAGTCTGGCATGACTTAGAGCGAGAGACAAGTTCATCTACAACACCAACACTGTCTGAACGCTGGTGAACTGCCAACAACTTTGCTTTACTACAGCAACTTGGCTCTAGAACAGTAAAGGTTTTGGGGGTTTCATTGATTTGAAATGAGCATATTTGTAATCCATCCATTCGTTGTCGTTACTCGTTCTCCTTAGAGCTGATCTCCAGCGATCTTTGGAGTGGTCAGCAGTCTAAACTATATGGCCAGTTTTATTTCATTTAAATGTGGGAATTTCAGGGTTTAAAAAAAATATATCAAAGTTTAAGAGTGTGCTGGAATTTTGAGAAATAAAGAACATTTGTGAGATCAGACACTAGATGCATTTTCATTAGCCATAAAACTGCGGAAGTTGAAAAAATAATACAAATGATCAACAGACGGATGTTACTAGTCTCGGAAACCAACAAGGAAGATGACATGAAGTAGGAGGTGATGGTTTGTTTTTGGTTTTGTCAGACGACATGCAGCTGGTTCCTCCTGAATTCTCACAGCATCACAGTTTATAAAAAACATTCCATTCAATCGTGTTGAAACCATAGCTCTTCAGTAAAATCATACAATTTCCCCAAAATCCTACATAGGCAGTCGCTCCCAAGTAGGCGGGGCTTGTTGCTCCAACACCTGAATAAGACGGCAACGTCTCCTCTGATTGGCTGATAGATTATGAGCGCTAGCGCCACGTCTGAATTATCACTATATCTAATGTAAGTATTTACACCATCACTGCCATGATTGTTAATGACTGATCGTGTGAACACATTTTTCACACAAGGTTTTAATTTCATTTCCTATTTAAGGGAAACTGCAGCTGCAAATTTCAGTTTTCCTTTTGACATTTGTGGAATATGGACAAACATTTGTGACAGAAATGCCAATCAAGTTGCTCCACACAAAACACAAATATATTTGTTGTGTCAGCAACCAAATAGTTCTGTTTTGTAATGACATGCTACAAAGGAGCAAACTCTAATTGGAAGACAGAAATCTCAGATAGTGAAGAGATCTGACAAAAATAAACAAAAAAACACTTTCCATTTAAATTTTTTCATATTTGATTTCCTTTCTTTAGTTTGGTGGAGTTTGGCACATAAAAAACCCTCGTTTTACTAACAACAGTTGTATAGGTTCAGTATTAGAGTCTTGGAAAGTTGTATTACAAAACCATTTATGCTTTTATTTATTCCCAAGATTAGATCCTTTAATAAAAAATCTCATTTTACAGCCATTTTGTGTGGCAGAACTTGTGCTGTTTAGAATTGAGCGAAATGCCTCGACGTTGCATTAATAAGTCATTTATCACAGCAGAGCACAAACCAAACAACTTTTTTATGGGCCGGATGATTAAACTGAGCTCCTTTTACCATCCATTTACTTTTTGCACATCAAAACATTTACATCCGTGTGAAATGAGTGGTTTTCCATGGATTGGAGAATAACTCACAAAGGCAATTGTAAAGACAGGCAGTTGGCCGATGCTCAGTCTAATCCTGATTTTGGAAAGTTTCAGATTAAACAAATTTGACTGGCAGAGCACAGAGTTATGATCTGTAGATTTGCGCATCACAAATCCAATAAGCATTTCAATAAGAACTGAACTGTACGACGGCCCAGCTTTAGATCACACTCTAAGGTTAAAGTACTTGCTAAGTTATTAATTTATAGCTACTATTCTTGGGGGTGTGTCGACGCAATAAGACAAAGTTTAAGCAAATAAAAAGCAAAAGTGACACTCTGCCACCTCACATACAGAGAAAAACTCATTAAAGCTGCTTAATATTACAGGAATGAATTCTGCTGACTGACGGTAACCTTTGCAGACTGTTTTCTCATTCAGAGCGAATGCTGAAAACAGGCCAGAGGGGAGGCTAGCTCTTTACTCTGACACTTATTAATGCAATATGTTACTCCCCCAGATTTAACACACTCTTAAAACACACATGACACTTTATGTATTCAAACAAAGGCCAGTTCTCTGAAATGCCACCGCGTGACTTATTATTTGCGTGAGGCTGTTTGAATGCAATTGCTTCCAAAGCCGTTGTCTGAGATCCATCATTCAGTTTCATGAGCTTGTTTTGTGAAGTGTCTGATGAGCGTAATTAAGGCATAAATCTGCTTGTTTGCTCTATTAGATGTGTGGCCAGCGGGTAGAAAACAGCGTGTGCTGCTTGTACACACACACACACACACGTTCGTACACACATTTATGTTATCGCTGGCATCTGAACAAATGGCTTCCTCTGCTGCGTGGATCTATCTTGAAACAATTAGATGCTTTAAACTGTATCATTTACTTCAGCAGAAGGAGAAATACTTTCTGATCCATGCAGAGCTGTGAAAAAGTGTTTTCTCTTGTAGATTTCTTCTGGTTTTTGCATTTTTTTGGTTCTTCTGGTTTTTGCAGCACCTCCTGACCCCACTGAGGGGCAAGGGTGTGAAGAAATAGGATGAAATGGAAATGGATTATGATGGCGTATTAACGTCATACTAAGAGAATAAATTGATGATATTACAAGAATAAAGTTACAGTATAAGCAGAAAAAAAGTCATAATATTATACAGAATAAAGTCAAAATAATATAAGAATACAGTCTTAATATTTTGAGAATAAAGTCGTTATGAAAATACATTTGTACTGATTTTATTCTCACATTGTTGGCCGAGATTTCAAGATTTTTATTTTAACCAACTTTAAGCTTTTTAACAGGTTTTATTTAGGTTGATTTCATAATTCTCTGCATCTTCTGACAGAAACATGTGAACTCAGGTTTCCACACAATGTGACCCATTGTGTTCAAGTCATTTTAAAAGGAAAAATTAGTTTTTCATATTGGCTTGATTGATTTTTGAACTAATGTTTTTAAAGGGTAAGATGGGACAGCATGTTAAGAACTAAGTCAGTGGAGGAAACAGTAAAAGCAAAGCGGTTTTACATTTCATATTCAGTTCCATAAGTGGTTATAACCCTGTTTTGCCACTTGAAAATGGAAAATAAAAATAGTTTTTCTTGGCCTTTTCACAGAACACGAAGCCTCTAATTTTCCCCTAGTTTGTAAAGGACATAGCATTTAGTTTTGCCTTTTTTTTGTCATAACATTTGTCCAGAATTAGGCAAACTGTGATTTTATGTTACTCTTTTTGAAATAAAAGTATTTCAACAACTCTTTTTTTCCATTTTTTTCTTTAACCACTGGCTTTGTGAAAGGTTGAGATGAAAAGGTTACAAACTGGTGGTTAACCAGATTTCAGGGAGCAGCAACAAGTAGCCAAGTATGTTAAACGTAGGAAATAGAGCAATTTTACAAGAGATCCGTTTCAGATGGTCTGACCTATAATACCTACAAACCAATTTCTACGTGCTTAACTTTTTCTTATTTTACTATATGATGGTATTATCTTAGAAAAAAAATAGCATCTAATAACGTAGAGCCAGCAGACACTCAGGATCAGACGTTTTGCAAAGGTCCCTCCTGGAGATGCACCAATCAGATTAATCTGTATTAATCCCAATATTGAAAATAATTCTTGATTGGATGTCGGTATCAATTTGTCCGATCCATGAGGATAGATCTACTCACTTTATTTCTATGTGTTTGCTCTGGGTGCTTTATTCATTTGTCTTGCATTATGTTTAAATTCCTAATTGCATTTTTTGAACATTTTTTGAAAGATTTGCACTAACTGAACAAATTAAAGGTATTTATTCGTTTGACCAAGTTTGCGAAGCTACTTCTGTATTTAAGTTTTCTGTATTAGTGCATAGTTAGCAAATAATTGTGTAATTCTGCACATTTATCTCTGCGTTTTAAAAAACAAACAATGTTTTTCCCTATCGGATCGTATCAGACGATGCTAAATCTCAGATATCAGTATCGGGATCGGAAGAGAAAAAAGTGGACAGGTACGTTCCTACTCTGGATACAAGAAACTGACCTACATCTAGCGCAAAACCCCTATAGATGTCTCATTTAAATGTGAATGTTTTCAAAGAACAAGTAAAAAGTCCTTGCATCAGCCCTCCAGAAGTTGTTAAAGATGCGAGTTTCAACAGAGCTTCGGTGGCTTTCCAGAGCACGAGGGTTTATAAAACAATTCAGGGACAAGATCAAATTCTAAACTTGGAAACCTGACATTTTCACCCCAGCTGAAATAATGAGATTATTTTGGGATGATGGAATTAGTCTCTTGATGGTTTAGAATTAATTTGGCTTCACTACTCATGGTTTTTTTTACCCAGTAGCGTCTACTTTAAGTATTTATTAGCCGTTTTGTGTGGATCCAGTTGTTAGCTCGTTTTACTCCCTTTGAGATCTCACATTAGTGTTAACATTTCTCAGATGACAATGAGCAGACTCCACACACAGTGGTAAAGGATAATGGATGACCTTATGATGACCCGTTTAAAACCACTGCCAGCTTCATATTAAATTAACACGTTACAATTACTGTTTCCGATCCATGTCCAACGAATTAACACGAACGGGAAATTATGTGATATTTCATAAACACCATAAAGAGACGAAACAATGACACTTGAACAATGCAAAAAAAACGCCTGAGGGGAAAAAAAAAGCTTTGCATCCACACAGCACTTTATGTCTTTTGATGGGAGACAAACAAATAATTCTGTTCCTTTGTCAGATAAACAGCCTCTTTTGTCCCTGCTGCGTTTGTCGCATTGTTCATCAAGGCTCAAACATATTCGTGTTGATTGCGCTGACAGCTTATTGAATAGATGTCAGCGGTTCTCACTGCCCGAGTCTGGGACGGTGATAGAAAACAACATGCGAACAAGCTTATTTATATATTTCCCTGTGAACCTGTGTGCGTCTGCTTTGTTCTTGTTTTGCTACTATTAGTGTTTCTCCCTTGACCTGAGAGCTGCGGATCAATACGTGACAAATACAGTCCTGATGCGACAGAAACCGACTCCAGTTCAGTTTGCATCATCTTGCTGTGCCCAAACGACGGTGATGAAATGTAATCTTTTTTGTGTGTAGGAGAAGCGCATGTGATCCACACGACGGAGTTCATTAAAATACATACATTTTTAGTCATATGCGCTTTTGATTACCCAAACAAGCACTGCAACGTGCCGTAACAACCATATTTCCAACAAATTTCCGTTAGTTTAGCCATCACTGACCTTGAAATCCTGCACACACCCAGAATGTCATTAGGTAGCAACAGCATCAAAGATGATGAATAGAGTGGGAGTAATAATAATAGAAAAAGAAAACAGTGTTACCGGATATCCGATTAAAGCGCCACAACTTTTACAAGCCGCTTTAAATTTACAGATTTAATTACAGCGTCAGGCAGAAGGAAGGATTTGTTGTAGTTCAGTTTACAGGACAATAATAGGACACAGTTCAGCGTTCATCTGGAGCTGGATCAGCTTGAGGGGCCAATAAAAGGATGAAAGGGAGGGAAGAAAGGACATATAGCTCTTCGATGGCCACAGTTGGATGTTTGGATTCAGACATTTTAATGTTGAATGCAAAGTGTATCTTCAAAGTGTGCAACACCCAGAATTTCATTTTTTTATGACTCTAGTTACTTGGACCGGATATCCCGTTGTTCAGATCTAAAGCCACGTGTTTCATCGTCTTCTGGTAAAGTCTCTCTTTATTTGTTGTGATTGTATCTTTGGACTAAATAGGAGGCTGGAAAACTAAATCACTCTTTATCTTTAATTTTCCATCAAACATTTGGAAATTTTGTGACATAATCTAATCTATTTTAAAAGATTAGATTAGATTCCATAAGCACTTAGTGATGTTTATGGAAGAACTACAAAGTAAAGCGTAGTACAAAAGGGTTGGTTTTTACCAATCTCGTTTCCATCCAACTGTCGTGCAAATTTTGAATGAATTTTTAAAATGTCGCAAAAATTAAAGGAGAACAAAAGAAATTGAAAAACAGGTATGTTTCCATCTACTGGTTTTAATCAAGCAGGCCATGCAAAGTGTAATTCCATCAGATGTGAAGTAGAGGTAGAAGAAGTAGGTTTTCAGAAATGTGTTGCTATATGGCAGATTGTTCTATTTGCTGTTTTCATCAACCTTTTCTAACGAAATACTTTTCTTTGTTAGTAAGTTTTAGTAAGTTTTTAACTTAAGGACCCTATGATGCATATCTTCATATAAGAACCTCACGTAAAGTAAGGTACTTATATGGATATATGCAATGTATATCTATACAAGTACCTTACTTTATGTATGTCTACATAAGTACCTTATGATAAAAACTACTATTAGCTTTTAACGTCAAATATTGCTAACTGGATATCAACGGCAAAAGCTTTGAAAAATCGACGTATCCTCACCGGTTTTCCAATCTGGCTCAATACTCATTACCTGTTCTGTGTCTTTGGATTGTTTTGTGATAAACTCGTGTCGTTGAATCCACCTTCAACAGCACTCCATCCTCTTGGCTAAAGTACATCCCACGCTGTGTATCTGCTGTTCATCTAAATCCATCTCTGTCTAGACTGGTGAGGAAGCAAAAAGCAATGGAGGAAAAGGGAGGGCAGTGGCGTTAGAGGAGGAGAAGAGACAGACTGTCTATGTCTATGTGTCTCTGCCTGGTTTAATGACTGATACTATGAGGATCCTCATCCTGGTAAAAAGAAATGGCGTTTTCATTGTATCAACGTGCCATGAGTCACGCAACAGCCTGCTAAACAACATGCTCCGAAGAAGCAAAACGGCAGATAGGAACAGAAAGACAGATGATGAGAGAGGGAAAGCAGACAGAGAGAAAAGGCGATGGCAGTTTTATTAAAACAACAACATGGTTGGAGTCGTGCGCGCATCAAGCGAATCACACTTGATGTGCGATCGGTGTGAAAAACACAAAATCAGCAAAGTCGTTAGAACCATTTCACAGTCTACAGCTGCTGATGGTAAATCATGACAACAATCTGTGAAATTGTCCAGTAAATGCCTGGTCTGCTGCTACATGACTGATTTGACGCAGCACAGTGGTGTTTGCAGCGGGGAGTGAAACGCTCCGACTCAGCTCAAAAACAAAGGCGGAAAACGCTGCAAGTTTGTAACATCGACGGTTAGAGTGACACTGATTTTCAAACTCGCACGTAAAATTTGAGAACAAAATGTCTCCATATTAAGTGATTTAAACAGAATCCAATACATCCACTTGGTTGAAGTCACATTTTTCAAAGAGAATATGCTGACAAAAAAACAGGAATGTGACACTTTGAGGACAACGTCTCTGCATTTGATTTGAAACGTTGATGGTTTCAGACAAAAGCCCCTTTTACACAGAGAAGATTTTAGGTGCATCCTCAAGTTTTTGTCATTTCGGTTGTGCGTCCACATGAACTTGGCATCCTGGGAGACCAGAAATGATCATTTGGTAAGTATGTCCAATCAGAGCTGTTTTGACATTTTTTAAAAACATTTTTATTAAAATAGTGCAAGACAATATTTTTGTAAGACATTCCACAGCTAGTCCATTGAACTACAAAATTGTTATTAATGACAGTCTTTTTTATTGTTTTTGATTGCTGATTTTATGTTTTTAGATGCACCATGTAGCCCTTTAAGATTTTTATTAATGAAAAGTGCATTATAAATTAAATTGATTATTATTTATTATTATTAATATACCCACAATAGCCAGACATTAATGTTGACATTTAATTTAACACTGGATAAAAAAAATAAAAAAATAATCCAACCAACATTTAGTTTAACGTCGTCGTCAAGTAACACTCCTTGAGGGTCCAGTTGGAGGAGGGGAAAGAAGAATTTGAAAAGCAATGAGTCAAACTAAGAGGAATTAATTAGCGTCTCATTAATCACATTCTGGTCAAAACTAATGTCTCATTCCACGAATCCAGACGGTGGGCAGGGAGCAGACGAAGGCTGGTGTCTGAGCAAACAGGGCGATGTGTAGCAGTAGTTAATGAAATGGGTGGTTATCAAGGCAAACAGGCTTCATTAAGTCCAGTCTAATGACCTGTGTCGCTTTTCATCTCTTCTTCACTCACTCTCTCTCTTTCTCTCTCTCTTTCTCTTCTCGTCTCTTGGCTCTCTTCTCTCTCTCTCTTTTTCTCTCTGCTTTCATTTTACTTTGCATGGAGTGGGCTACTCCAAGGAGAAAAACAATGCAAGGAATGTTAGAATGTCTCCCAAAAGAATATGAGCTCATTCTGATGCAGTTTGAGAAAAATGTTCACTGCCTATTTACTACCGTAACTGCATGGTCCCCAGAAGGCATCTCTTGGTGATCCTCTAAAGCCGATTAAATGTTCATGAGCCAAAAGCGGGATCACCTGTCTAATATCCTGCTGCTCCTCCATGGCAACAATCCTCTGCGACCCACAGAGGCATGAAGTGGTCAGAAAACCTCAATACCTGGTTGTACCTGGCACAAACATCATGGGACTGGTGCATGTTCTTCAACAGGATCCTTATGCTTGTCGATGTGCTGAAGGAGATTGTGGGATATAAATTGTAGAATCCACATATTGTCTTCTGGATCTAGAGACAGGATAGGAACTTTTTAGGTGCTTTTACAGCTATCTAGTCTTTGCCAAACTAAAAACATTTGATTCTTTTGATGCAAAGTTGAGCTTGTTTCCTCTGAGGGCAGGTTGTCATTGTTGTCCTTCAACTAAAGAACACCTGAGTGTCACGTTGCTGGGATCAGTCAAACAAAACATAAAATTTGTTAATGCATGTTTTTCAACTCTTATGTATTGATTCTTAATTTGAGAACATTGGACAACAATAGCTGGAAAACCCAATCGAAATCTTAAAGTTACAAATTTTGCCACACACAAAATTTTACTGGAGCAATGTTAAAAGTGATAGGTGATATTTATGTCATCATCACAAAATAATGATCGTTTTCTCAAGATAATGAGATAACGTCTTTCACTATCACAAAAAGACAATAGTTTTTTGAGATAACAAGGTGATTATCTTACCTTTTCTCAACGGTTTTATCAAGATAACAGGTTAATTTCCCGATGGATTTATTGAGATAAGATAATTCCCCAATGGTTTTCTCGAGATAACGAGTCACGTTTACGGAGGAAAAATATATGTGGAAATCATCTGCTCTCTCCTGTAAAAAGCTGTACCTTCCATGTCATTAATTTAATGCTCAAAATAAGTTCTGGTGTTTATGGTAAATTACTAATAAGAGGAACACGAATACTAAGTTTGTTTTTTATGTTCTTGTCATACGAAACATCCATCTGCTGGTATTATCCAGCCTAGCAATGGCAATTTTGATATGATGTGAAATGTTTAAAAAATACAAACCATCCATTTCTCTGATGGTCTGTCTACTGTTAGACTTTGGCAGAATATTGTCTGTAGCTGTAACTTTATGAAATGATAATTAGGACCCTGACAAACTTTTCAAATTAGCCAACATCCTCAAACAACAGTCACATGGCAATTCTAAGTTGGATATTGTTTGGTTTCATCTCTTTGTTAAACGGCTTAATGAGGTGGGCTCATTTTCACCCTTCATTACCCAAGATGCCACCTTGCATCTTCTCCACAGGCTAAAGCAAATAGGACCGAGCCACTTCAGATGCTGGTCTTCATAGGAATCAAATCACAAATCATAAAGCCCCCAGTGACTCACAGGAAGGACCGGTGACACGTCTAAACCTTAATTAATGTCGTCTCAACAACTTTTCATTCAAACAAACCAAACGATCTTTCTACTTGACATTTGAAAAATAATCCATGTTAAAACAATCAAAGTAAAAGAAAATTAACAACCACCAGGAGTTTGTCTAAAACAGAGGATCCTTGAAAAACAGGCAATCAAACAGGCAATGGGGAAAAAAGCAAAAATCAAAGCAAAGGGACAGACTGAGGCCCCAATCCAGATCACTTCTGATTCACACATTCACACAACTAAAGCAGATGGAAAACACACGGCAGTTCAAGCACAGAGGAAAACTTCCAGAACCGCTAAACAGTGAGAAACAACCTCACGCCTTGTCCTCTTTCCCCGGTTACAAGGAGACGAAGCTCTCTAGTCTGATTAAATGCAATTGTTAAGATATTCAGGTCACTGAAAGGTTACTCTGGCATACTTTATAATAAATTTAGCTTCCACGTTTTCTTTATTATCTCATTTCTTTCCCATCAGGATTCATTTTTGTCTTTTTTTTGTCTCCCAGCACCTTCTCTTACTATTTTGGCTCAACACTCCTTTGCCTCTTCAGCCTGATTTCTGCTGCTGTTGTGCAAAGCCTTCGTCGTTCGGTTGCTCCGCTGTAGCTTCTTATTGATTGCCAGCAGAAACGTGCTGTGATTTCATTTAGAGCCAAATAAAAACACTGAGCAATCCCCCCTGAGAGGAAATTAAAAAGGTAAGAGAATGCTTCAGTAATCTGATGATTGAATTATTAACTCACTCAGTGACTTCTAATTATTGAGATTAGAAAAAAACATGAGTCAGTGAGATCAGACGACTCAAGAACAAGAAAGAAAGAAAGAAAGATCTGCAGTTTGAGACGTGGAGGAGGAAAATTGATAAATTATATGAATTTAAACACTGAAACAACATAAAACAAAGCCTTTCCAGTATTTATGAGTAGGATTTTATGTGACAAACTGAAACAACATAAAACATATTTGAAACCCAGATGAAAATTAAAATTTTTATGAATACAAAACTGCAGTGTTTTGTGATCCCCCACTCAATACAGGAGCTGCTCCTCAGTGAAATGCTGGCAAAAACATTATTGAAGGGTTAACAGAGGAGCCATGTTGTGATGACTTCCTGAAGGTGGAGTTTCAAGAGCAGGAGCTTCTTAAAGAGACAGAGACCCAATTTCAAAATTATATAGTCAAATTTCTGTTAATTTCTGTTTCTGTTATATACAGCTTTTTTTATAACAACTGAAGGTAGCAGTTACGCAACTGTGCTATAAAATGGCATTATGAGCCTGTAAAATACATAATACTGCGTAGAATATTGCTAACGTGTAGCATACAGAACTGAACGAGATACTGGACATTCAAGGGTTGAAGCAAGTTTGTTTATTTGATATTTTTTTTTGTTTTTATCAGAGCCTCAGAAAATATTTAAAGAAGAAAAAATCAGAAGCTCTTATTTTCATTTTGAGCAAATGACTGGTGATGTCCAACAAATCTAATCATAAAAAAATAGAAAGCAAGCAAACATTAGAATCTGCAAAATAATAAATGGGAAATACAATGGAGAGACTAAGACTAGAAGATGATGCATTAAAAAAAAGAAAAGGAAGAGGAGTTTGTAATGGCCATTTGGAATACAATAATGGAGCCATTAAACCTGCTCTACCTTAGTGCTATTTGTTCTGAAAAATTAGGAAAAAAGCCCTTCAGTGCACCACAGTTCCCTCTGCTTTGTAATAGATTGTTTCTATGCAGTGGATAATGGATCTCAGAAGAGGAAAAAGAAAATGAATAATGACTGTTTAGAAGACTTTTATGGATTTAATATAGGACCATTTGCCTTATGCGTTTTAGTTAATGAGTCTGGGTAGAACACTTTCCACAGTTAAGGTAAGAATGATTGCTCAGAGTGGACTTTGGGTAGAATTTAAGTATAATTGAGGCAATTTATTAGACGTGCCCCCGTCTCTGCTGTGTATGCCAAAGGATGCTCAGCAAAAAAAAAAAAACATACGGCATTGTTTTCCCCCTGAGGTTAGCTGAGGGAGTATCACTTTAGCTTCCATGCCTTCTGTTTCCATATGATGGCCCACATTCTAAGCAAGCTCTGCACTGGTGGCAATATAACTCTATATAATGGACCCCTGTATTTGTGGGGGTTTAGGTAGGCGGATACCTAAAAGCCTTAACATACTTAAGATCCCACTCAGAATGCTCATAATTGTCCATTTTAATACTTCAAACATCAAATATGTCTTTCACATATTTAGCATGTCAATTAGCACTGCGCCTCGGTTTTTTAGCTTCCCAAGCTGCATTTTCTTTCAAATATTTTGGATATGCTCAACAAAAAGAAAATTCTTTGATGTCTCAGAAGAATTCTCAAATAATAAATCGCCAACAGGTGATTGTAGGTAATGGCAAAGAAACCAACTTCCCAGTCCATCGATGGCTATGCTAACACTAGTTAGCATTTATGACTAGATCTGCTATCAGGCAGATGCAGTAGCATAGAAAGGGGAAAGCCTGAGTAGTGCAGACGCAAGCATGGTTGACAGCACTAAGACCCTCCTCCTGTCTCTGATTGGTTGTTTCTGTTGTTGTTTCTGTACTGGAGCTGAATTCTATCACAGATTATCACTGTCATTTTATAATGTCAGAGCTTAGTAACAGTTTGACCAAATGTGTAAATAAATGTTGCATATTACCTGAGTTTAATAATAAATCAAAACCTGAGTATGGATGAATGTCATCCCTACTGAACTGTGTTAAAAATACTTTTTTTCCTTCTTTTTTAAAAATATCTGAACATCAAGAAAATTGTGGTAAATATGATAAAATATTTACATATTTGTACTGTACTTGTGGTTGAAACAACATATATTAAAAATTTAAAATATACAAGTCATGTCCCGTTTTCTCTCTTTTACAAGAGACAAAGTTCAGCTTGTTTTTATGGAAACAGAAGCAGCGTTTTACACACCTCTACTTGTATCATAGGTTACTCTCAAAGAGATGGCAGATCTTGTCTCCACAGGTGATAATGTAGTTGGATAATTTTTTTTTCTATCAAACTCTGAATAAACAAAGTTTGCTATTTTCCTGAGCGTGTCGCCTGACATTAACCAATTTGCATAATCACTCCTTTTCATCCTGACTCTACAAGCTCTCTATTTCATATTTGGTTCTGATGATTTTTCTAATCCTGTTTTGTCCTGTCTGTATTGTTTCTCTCCACTTTCCCTCTCGGTCAGACGTATCGGTGTGTGAGACGCAGAAGGATCTGCATCTTAAGGTTGTCTAATGCAATTAACCTGACCACTGGGTTTGCCATATATGTGCATGTGTGCGAATATGTTCGTCTGAGGGAAGGAGGAGAACTTTACGCTTAGAGGAGACGGTTAGCATCAGTGGGCTTTGGCTCCTTTTCCAGGCGATCACTGCCTCTGTGTGTGTGTGTGAAGGTAAGAAATGTGGGTTTCTGCCTCCCTTCAGCTTCGCTGCACATATTATGCTTGTATCTGCGTGTGACTACGTGTGTATACATAATGAACGTCTTGACTCTCTTATTTTCCAGACCAGTGGATAAAATCATGCTGGAGCATGTTTCAAGTGGAAAAAACAAAGGGTATCAGGTCACATCAACCAAATACACACAACATATGTTACACAGACACCAAAAACTGAATGAGAATCAAACTTTATATAAACTAGTTGTTCACTACTTATTCTGTGGATTTCACCCCCAACTTTCAGATGAAAACTGAGCGTATAAACAAACATACTAAACTTCTACTAATGTTGGGTCATCACAACTTCATCTTATTTGAGATTAACCAACACAAAGTGGTACATAGACAAAATGAATATTATTGTTTATAACTGGACGGCAAAAACATGAATCTTTTACTTGCCATCCAAAGCTGGACTGTCACTATAAAACAATTCTATTCAAATAAATGGAACCTGGAGATGGAGGAATTATAAACTTAATGCAGTGCGCCACCGCAAAGTGAAAAATAATGCACAAAAAAGTTGAACAACTCAAAGCCATTCATACTTCTTTTTCTCGCTGCATACAGACCAGTTGCTACAGCAACTGACTGACAATAGCTCCAGGATTCTACACCAAAAAACACGTAAACATTTCCCACACAAAGAACAGAACATTCAGTCCGTTACAGTTTTATGTTTTCAACCTTATTTTGCAATTAACTGAACACGGCGATGGTGTAAAACATAAAGCACATTTTCATTTAACCCCATTTACTCGAATACCAAAAAATGTAACCGAGTTCCGTCAACTGACTTCAGAAGTAACCTAATTAAATAGAGTAAATTGAGTCCACTTTTGTGTAAAAAAGCATTCTGGGAGGATGAAAGCAGAAAAGCACTTTTTTTGGACTACGTGAGGCAGAAGTTAAATAACCCTGGACAAGCTCTACCTACAGGGAAACATGGTGGCAACGGCATTTTTCTGTGTGAAGCCATAGTTGTGAAAGTAATTTCAATTCAAGATATTTTGAATTTAAAATGTTGGTTATTTTTTTGATTTGTAATTTTGATTATTATAATGTTTTGATTAAAATTTATAATGGACCCTGCAATTATCTCTATTAAAAGCTTTAATTCAGTCCCACCACCAACCCTCAGACATTCACAGGTCGTACATTCCTTTGATTTTTGCCAAAAACGAAAGTAGGAAAATAAAACCCAAAGTGAAAACAAGCCTATTTTCCATCAGCAAAGCGAGAAAGAGAAACAACAAAAAAAAAACCTTCCTATTGTGGAAAATAATCAACTCAAATAAATGCTAAATGATTCTCTTTAATCAAGCTTAAAATCACAGAGGACTGTTGCTATTAGTTGGCCTTTGTTGTGTAGATTTATGTAAAAAAGTGTGTGTTTTTAATCAGTAATGTAACAGAATGCATTCACTATTAATCCTCTTTTTTATTTTCTTTTATTTTTTAAAGTTGAAATACATGTCAATGGGGTTATAATTGCAACAATCTGCTGTTAAGCAGAGCTCTGGAGAGCAGACAGTGAGGCATACAGGAACTTCATCTTTGCTCCATTCGTTACATAACTGTACGAGTTATTACGCATCACATCTTACACTGATTTTGTGCCTTTAAGGCGTGTTGCCACCCATATGTGGAGCTGAACTCATGGCGAGGTGAGCCTGCTTCTATTACAGAAACTGTAACCAGGAACAATGTGGCGTAAAATGTGATCAGGTCAACACAAATGATCGGATACCAGAAAACATCTGACGAATAGCAGTTCAGAAATGTGTCAACGCTGGAGCAAGGAGCCTCCTCTGTCTATAACCTGGGCTTTTTAAAAGAGATCTTGGGAAATCAGTCTTGTAAGTTTACTTTTAAAGCCCCTTTTCAGACATGTATAGTTGTAGTCCATACTTGTAATGACATATAATGTTATGAGGTAAGTTTAAGTTGAAATTATAACAATACATACGACCTTCCACTTATTATCCTACCTTATCCAACAGATTCAAGAGTAAAACCCTGTGATCCCTCCACCAATCAACACCCTCCTGCTCATTCTGTCGGGGTTCCCAGGGTGTCACCAAAAGGGATATTTAGTCCCTGTGATGAGTTACGTTTTGCCACGTATCACTTCTTATGTCAATACCCCACGACTGGCTAGAGCTCCTAACCTGTTTCTATGGAAACCCTCATACAATAAGCTAATTTTTGCCTTTTGTACATATGTGTGTGTTGGACTAAGACCTGTGTTCATCATGATGTTCAGCTGAGTCAGAACTGGTTGCGTTTAGGGATGCAAACAATCGACTTGAGATTGTCGAAAGTTCCAATTGATTAATTATTAGCGTCCACATAGACAGACCTTCTTTTAATTTTGTAATTTGTCTTCTATCCAGAAGAGGGGGCAGCTGGTCGTTCCTTGCGTGGAGATAGTTGATACAGAAATAAAAATGGCAGGGCTGTCTCAAAACTGGAAAGATCCGGAGTCTGGTCTGGAATACCAATTGCACTTTATCCTCTACAAGTTTCACCTAAATAGTGCTCATTCAGCAGAGTTGCTACATGATGCAGCAGTGTCAGGATGTTATGACAATGTAGACGTTTATGTTATGGTTGGCCATCTAGAGACAAGAGAAATTGTTTTTAAGAAAATGTCCGCTTATCAATCACTCCACCAATTGATCAAACTTGAGATTAACTCATCAATGAGTTATATCCCTAGTTGCATTACATTTGCCGCTAAATACATGCAAATATTTTGCACGTCTAAGGATCTGTAGATCAGAACTCAGTCCTATATGCAAAGTTATAAGTGTCCCCAAGCAGATAAATAATTATTTACTGAAATAATTCTAAATGGGTCAGAAAGAGCTGCAGCTCTCATTTGTCAGGTGAGTTGAATCTTTTCTCTGTAGTGTTTGCA
The DNA here is from genome assembly GCA_903067075.1 of Micropoecilia bifurca. Classification (NCBI taxonomy): domain Eukaryota; kingdom Metazoa; phylum Chordata; class Actinopteri; order Cyprinodontiformes; family Poeciliidae; genus Micropoecilia; species Micropoecilia bifurca. The sequence continues at coordinate 37,659 of CAEGAF010049435.1, forward strand.
TAGTTTAGCATGATATTAATGTTATAAGTGGGTAAATACTGTGAAAGTATAGTTTCACTTTCGTTATTGCTGCAGCATTGTTTCACATGTGTGGCACATATAATATCTCAGGTTCATCTGGAGGTAATAATGTGTAGGAAGGTGACCTGAAGTCTGATGTGATTGGTGGTTTAAAAAAAGAAAAAAGCAAATCAGCAGCTCCCATTTAGATATTTTCTGGTTATTTACTCATTTTTTAATTAGCTTTGTATATTTGTCCTTTATTTTATGTAATTTGATGTAGCCTATTACCATAGGCATAAACATCTTCTGGAAAATGTCACTTTTACAGATAAATAGTTTATAGGTTAGCTTAAATCTGATATGATGGGTGTTTTGCATTTCTTTTTTATCAAATAATAATAGAAAAAAAACTGCACCATCAACAGCAGTTTCTTTGAGGTTTTTTGTATCTTTGGTCAAAACCAAAGACCTCAACAATCTGACAACCGAACAGATTGGCTTCGTGTCCGAATGAGAGCTCTGGTCACTTCAACGTAAAACACTAGAATCGGACACTGAAACATTTATGAATCCTAAATGTTTAATGATGCAGCGCCACATCCTAATGCGTGCTTGCTGGTGACTGAATGCTGCAATATAAACACGGAAAAGAAAAGCCGACAGGGACGACTTCACTTTGTGCTGAATGAGAGAATATATTGGACATCTCAATCACACGTTACTGTACAGTAGAGGCAACTCTTAGCATGTGGTATCCCTGTTTATTTCGGACTGCTAACCACAGCACAGTGGAAGGAATTAGCTGCTATTGTTTTCATTGACAAAAAGAGAAAGATGCTTAAAACTACTTACTTTGTTTTTATTATAACCAGTGTTTTATGTGTATCTTTCTGTTTTTCTGTCACTTGCTGCTGAAGTACTGAGGGACAAATAAAGGATTACTCATATTTCATATTTATTAGTCCTACTATCCTCCTGACTACCAGGGGAAAAAAATATTGTCAAATCACAATTTCCATTTCCACAATCTTTGTAAGGTAATTAGAATACTGAAAACATTTTTTTTGGGGAAAAAAGTTTTTATTTTTGAAATATGATGTGTCCACTACTGTGGACATAGGAACCCTATACATTTGAAATTGAACCTTGATGGCAACCAGTTTGTCCCAAAGAAAATATCCAAACATCACAATAAGAATTCATTTCACATTGACAAAACTGAGCACTGTTGCCTAGCAAGAAGGTTCTGGGTTCGATTCCCGGCCCCGGTCTTTCTGCATGGAGTTTGCATGTTCTCCCTGTGCATCCGTGGGCTCTCTTCGGGTTCTCCAGTTTCCTCCCATAGTCCTAAAACATGACTGTCAGGTTAATTGGCCTCTCCAAATTCTCCCTAGGTGTGTGTGTGTGTGTGTGTGTGCTTGGTTGTTTGCCCTGTCTGTCCCTGTGTTACCCTTACCCATCACACTTTCCTTAACACACACACACACACACACACACACACACACACACACACACACAAACACACAAAAAAAAGTTAATAAGGAAACCTTATTGACCACTGGTTCAGAGCTGCCTGTTAGAATATTGTTTTCAATAAACCCACTGCCGATATTCAGCAGAAAATCTGATTCTGCTGCTGTACACTAACATTTGCAGTAATATTGAAGACCTTCTGAAGTTATGTTGAGGACATTTTTAAAAAGTTGCATAAAGCTGACTATGTTCTTGAATTTCCAGCAAAGTACTAATGAGTACATTATCATTAGTGATAACAGCTTTATGGCGCAAAGCAAAAGAGTAAAAACATAATTGGAAAATTTATTAAGAAATTTAAACGGGGCCTATCAAAGCATGGCCGTTTGTTGGAACCCAGCGTTCTAATACTAAAAAATAGCATCAATGCTAATCTTAGCTAGCATGTAATAAATACCATGTGAAATATTAATGTTATATTGAACTAAATCCATTCAGTATGTAAACAAGTGTGTAAGCTAAAATGATCCAAAATTCTAATGTTATCCTAAGGGCCGTCAGTGGCATGTGGGGAATGAATGGCATGTTGTCTTACTTTAACTTGCTCCATTCAGTTTCCTAAACATAGCTAATAAACATTTTTTAAATGAGCTAAAATGCTTATTTAAGGGAAAAGTCTAATGCTAGTGAGAGGCATTGCACTGCTAATGTTGGTGATAGCATTAGCATTAACAACATGCTAGCCTCCTTGATGGGAGCTGATCTACTAGCATGTTGATGCTCTTTGTTCTAAGCCATGAATCCATCCATCCATCTGTTTTCTTTACACCCTTGTCCCTTAGTGGGATGCGGAGGTGCTGGTGTCCATCTCCAGCTAATGTTCCGGGCGAGAGGAGGGGTCACCCTGGACGGGTCACCAGTCTGTCGCAGGGCAACACAGAGACAGACAGGACAAACAACCATGCATACACACCTAGGGAGAATTTAGAGAGGCCAATGAACCCGGCAGTCATGTTTTTGGACTGTGGGAAGAAGCCAGAGAACCCGAAGAAAACCCACGCATGCACATGGAGAACAAAAATTCTGTTAGAGAACAAGCAAACTCCATGCAGAAAGATCCCGGGCTGGGAATCAAACCCAGGACCTTCTTGCATAACAGTGCTGGGCAAACAGAAGCCCTTTTGGCAAAAAAAAAAAAAGACTCAAATTATTTTAGGAAGATGACAATTTATAGTGTTGGCAAATACATATCAGAAACGGTGTGCCAAATCACCATTTTTACCTGGAAGTAAAAAATAAAGAGTAAAGAGGTCAGGCACTGGGGGACCAGGTGAATTATAAAATAATAAAAAGGGTAAAAGTAATCTGACAGGGGTTCAAAGGTAAAAGCAAAGTACTTTTAAATGCATCTGGCGTCCCAGATACTGTATTGCATATAAAATCGCTGAAGAGGCAAAACTCCTGTGTGGAGCAAATATCATTACATCAGACAATATTCTATTGATTTCACAAACATTTCACACCACGGTAATTTGTCTCCATACCTCTACTGTTCTTTTTGTTTTCACTCTTGAACTGTATTTATTTCACTCACACAATGAAACACTCCAGCACAGAAATCCTCAGCAGTTAAATTTAGCCCAAATGCTGTGTACTTTGCTAACACACATTTCACTTTGAAACACTTCTGAAATATGGATGAGATTTTTTTAAAGGGTTTCAGTATAAAGAGTGCATGAATGGAGAGAAGGGAAAAAAACACAAGGTAGACACTGGATTTATCACTAAGAGGAATGCAGAAAAAAGCTTCACAGACAGGAACAATTAGAACAATTAGCTCAAAAATGTTGCATTGAACGGCCTCCAGACGCCAGTCATGTGTTGCATAATGTAAAAAAAAGACTCTAGTGAATGTCATATGACAGTCAGAGAGAAAAAAGACAGTCCTGTATTTGCTACAGCTTTACTCACCACTGGTGTTTGTAGTATAGTCTAGAACTGAAAACACAGCTGCTACTTTTATAGCATTGTTTGAATTGTCACAGCAATTCAAACAAAGGTTAAAATAAAATGTTATTGACATAGTAGAATTAGTAAACACAGTATCAAAGAGTAAATGAAGTATTTTTATCTGGTACTGCTATATGTAGGCTCACCATCCTCTATGTCACAGGTGTCAAACTCCAGTCCTCAAGCGCTGCTGTCCTGCAGTTTTTAGATGTGCCACAGGTACAAAACACTGAAATCAAATGGTTAATTACCTCCTTCTTGTGTAGTTCAGTTCTCCAGAGTCCTGCTAATGACCAAATTATTCTATTCAGGTGGGGCAGCAGAGGCACATCTAAAAGTTGCAGGTTAGTGACCCTTGAGGACTGGAGTTTGACACCCCTGCTCTATGTATTGAATACGTTTTCTACAGTGCCGTGTAAATGGATCTGCCACCTAAAAGATTTCTTTTGTTTTAGCTTTTTTGTCACTTACAACTACAGGATGTAACTTTTATTGTTTTTTAAAACTTCAGTTGTTTTTTTAGATATTGGTTTTAAAACCATCCCTGTTCTGACAGTGTTGTATGAGACACAATCTGTGGAGGAAAAAATGTCATCTTGAGATTGATACTATAGCGGTTTGCAAAGATGTAACCGGTTAACAACAAAAAAATCAGAGCCAGGAGGAGGGTCTTAATTTATTGATTGGTGACCAATTCAGGAATTAGGTTGTTTTCCATAAAGAAATGAAAAGCATTTAAAACAAAAACAACAAAAATAACCAGTAATCTCTACTTCATCTTGTGTGTTTTATCTTTTCACGTGTTTTTTTTTTTTCAGTTGAACTCAAGCTGTGTGACGCATGACCTGGTGAACATGAGGTTGCCATGGTAAACCACTAATCCTGCTTCAAACTGAACGACCTCTAGGCGTTAGTAAAACTTGGGTATCTCAGAGCAAATAGACAGAACAAGTACGTTAATTCAGTATTTATATCTTACAACACAGAATGTATTATTCATATAATCAGCTCACTGCTTATTACACAAAGGAAAAGCCTGTTTGGTTTGATTTTGCAGCTCTAACAGTAACAAAAAAAGCCTTTAGTCAAAACTGAGAAAAAATGTGTATTTATGTAGACATTTTTTAGAGTATTACATTGTTTACATTAGGTTGATGATGATGATGATGATGATGATGATGATGATGATGATGATGATGATGATGATGATGATGATGATGATGATGATGACTCTAATAGCTTACTTGCATTTTTTCTGACTGTTATGGATATTTGGATCCAAAGCTGCTGGACGACCTTGATAAAATACTCCACTAAAGTTTGCAAAGCTTGACAGTGATCTGGCAACGCATCACCTGAAACGTTTAAAGCTTTAAGAGATATTCTTGAGTTAAAACATACAGCCACAGTCCTCAATAAAGTGCTGTTCTGCTTCTGTAAAATGTACAGTGAGGTCGGGTCAATGGAAAAAGAAGACAAAAAAAAAAGACGTGACATTTCGAAATCTTCCTCATTTCATGTTAAAATGAAATAATTTTGCGATGAATAAAGGGCAACATTAAAAAAATAGAAACAAAACTGGGAGCTGGTGTTTGGTAAACATTGTTCGATGTTCGACTACAGAAATTTTACACTCTGAGCCACTGAAGTGTTTTACAAGGCGGTTAGTTGAAAGTTGATGCCAAGTTATTATTGCCCACTGCAGAAACAACTCAGACTCTGCAGAACAGTTTAGATCTGGGGCTGGACAATAAATCAATAATAGTACGTATTGTGTTATGTCAGAAACTGCACTGCATTCTGGGGGATGTAGGCAGAGAAAATATAATGGCCACTCAACCTCTGACAGCTAGGCCTGTCACAATAAACAATAAATCAATTAATCACATGATAAACTAAAACAAACTAAATTATTTTTATTTGCTTGATTTATCAATTTTCAGAAATCATTTTATTTGCTGTTTCTGTTGGGTTTTTTTTTATTATTTATTTTGGATATTTAAAATGTCTTCCAGTTCCAATGTTTAAATGTTCATCTGAATTTAAAATTTACTGATCTTTGAGAAAGTGTTCTTGCGTTGTTCTTCCATTATTACTATTATATTACTTGAAAATTTTCTCAAAATAACAATATTATTGTTTATCACTGAGACAATTTATTGTCCCAGCTAAGAAAAGTTGGCGGCAACAACAATTTGTTACTTAGCAACAAACTGTTGAGTAACTTGCGCAGCAACAGTTTCGGATTTTGAAAATGAGATCAAGTGACAACTGTGGATAAAACAGAGAAGGTGTGGTTGCATTTCATATATTTCAAACAAAAAAAATCAATAATTATCAACTGATTTGAAACATTTATATTGTGATGAGTTTCTCAGCACAATATAAAATAATTCCAAATATTGTCTATTTGGACATTTTGGAAATGTAAAGTTGCTGCAGCCAATATAGTCTCTCTCTTCATTGTGAATATTATTGAAAAGGGTAAAAATCACATATTTTGACTTACCAGACATAAAATGCTAAAGATCCTTGATCTGATCTCAGTAAAACTTCCAAGACAACCAAAATAGTCTCCTTTGACTTCACATTTTTAAGAGAAGAAAATAACTCACTGCACCATAAAGAGCCATTCAAATTAGAGCACAATTATTTCCCCCCCCCTGAAACACAATTATGAAAACAATTAGTTTCCTGGGAACATAATTCTGAGCAAAACGGCTTCACAACAAGTCGTTAGTGCTGCAATAAAAATGTTCCAGTTTAGCAAGTCTACACAGGATATCCCCCCGAACCCGCCGGCTGAAAACAGCTTTATAAACACGAGAGATTACCCACCCCAACAAAGTGTACACTTCCCTGAGGTACAGCGGTTAATTAGAGGGTTGTAAATATTTAAAGGGAACAGAGAAGCTTTAAATGAGGTGCGCCGAGAGTGTGAAATTTACAACACATGTCCCCAGATGCGGCTTCGATCCATTTCCAGGGCTTTTACTTCAACTCGGTGTATTTAACACCATAGCCGAGAGCGCGTCTTCAGGCTCTGCCTTTTTCTCTTCCCCTGCTTCAGTCTCAATTTAACATTGAAAGCGAGATCAGATCTTTCTGCCAGCAGACACAGGATCAACAGCTGAGGGGTTTAACTCAGGAGCAGCTGGAAATCAGTGGAGATATCCCCAAAAACATGTTTTTGTTTTGTTGAACAGGTGGAAAATGAACACACACTTTATATTTGTCTTGTATAGAGGACAAAAGAGTCCATGTTAGATAATAATAAACCTCATTTGAACACATAAGTAATCATCAAATCAGTCACTGTAGCATTTTCATAATGAGGAAAATCAGAGGCAGAAGGAGGGACTTAGCGCTGTCAATCAAGTTTATGTACAAACTTTTCACACCCTCCCTCGAAAAGCCTGTACAATCAAGATTGCAGGTTTACTGTAGCTATGATAATGGTGGAGAAACAGCCTAATATTAAAGGGAACACCATTTATCTGATGTCATGGGTGGCTATGCTAATTAGCCTTAGCATTCACGCAAACTTCACTATAAACTGACAGTGCCAAAACTTTACTGCTGATTGGTTGTGTCTGACGATGCAGTTTGGCATCCATCAACCTCAGCTAAATTTACATAGCAGTCACAAATTGCATCATAAAGTTATCTATCTATTAAAATTATAAGCCGAACTTAAAACCCTTTTTTTTTAGAAAACGGCGTTAGATTTTTAACTTTTAGCATTTTTTTTACCTGTTTTTATTGTGCTTGTGTTTTTAACTAGCACTGATCTATTGTGTTATGTGTTTCACCTTGTAAAGGACTTTGATCAATACAAGGCTTTGCTTGGAAAGTGCTAGAAGAATAAAGGTCTTCTATAGCACCAAGGTCAAGCCTGTTTTTAAAAATGGAAAAATACGTGTTAATGATCATTTGCGTGTAAAATCATGAGATTCTAGCCAAGTTGATGTTAAAACACAAAAATAAATGCAGGGATAAAAAACATAAAATAACACTGCAGAATAAGAAATGTATAAAAACCACCATAAAATGTATAAATCCTTGCATATCCTCAATGTTTACTTTTTTGGGGGTTTTAAGACATTTTTTTTAAAGAGATGAGAAATGAAAGCTCCCTTTTGTTACTCAGAATTATATCTCAAGTGTGAGATTAATGATAAAGTTTATTATAACTATTATTAAATTATACTAAGATGTCACTATTCACTTTCAACACAGTGTGTGAGGGGAAAAAAATGCAACTGCTGTTCACAATTCTCCATGTTAATTGTATCCTATTGTGTTTAAACGTAAACAAATTAAATTTACTTGAATTGTTGCATTAAAGAAAAATGTTCAGTGAGGAAAGATGTAAAAGAATCAGCATGTTTTCAGGCTCTGCTCTCCTGTGCAGCGGTGGATGGAACCCGGGCAGCGCGGTGAATAATTCTCTGAAAAATGAAGCAGCGCCTGTTCGTGTCAGCTCTGCTTTACAAGAGGTAGCTGCACATCTGAAGCACATCGCAGTAAAAGTGCTGGATGAAAGCAGCACTGACTCGGCTGTGGGATTTTAAAAAAGAAAAAAAAAAGTGTGGTGAAATGGAGCGTTAAATGTTTCAGGGCACACTCTAAAAGGACATTGTTCGGCTTTAACATGTTGCTAATCACGGCGCTTTAAAGCACTTCAGGAAATCTGTCGGTCTGCATCAGCGTCGGAGCGCAGAGGAGATTGGATTTACGGGGAATGTTTATGAACTGTTGTGCAACGTAAAAACGATCCTCAAGATGCTGCTGTTGCTGAGAGAAACCGACAAACTGCTGCAGAAGGAATGACAATGAAACTGGCAGGTGGCAAAGACCGAAACGGTTCCTGGCAACGTCGGCTCAGAGTACCGAGGTCACTAACAAGTCAAAGTTAGATAAAAAGTCACGGAGGGTTTTTATGTTTATGTAGTTAAATTAGAGAGGGGGGAATAAAAACATTAAAAAATTACGAGGATAAAAATCTACTCAACAGTTTTAGGGCACATTTGTAAAGTGTGCTTAAAGAAACTTTAAAAGTGCTGAAGTAATGATGAATGGTGCACTGCTGAGTCCGGTCATCTGTCAAAGTAATGGATGCTCTGGAGTTAGGAGGCTGCTAAACGTTCAGAGAAGGTAGAGGAGTTGTTCACGCTGCAGTTTATTTCATTCTTGTTAGTTTGTCAAAAATGACTGACTGCATAAAATCCATATATGCTGTACATGGACAGACAACTTGGATGGAAGATGTGCTTAAAATACATTTTTCTTACATTGCATTCCTTAACTCAAAGTCATAGATCCTTAAAGGGACAGTGTTATGTAAAATTAACTTTGTTGAGTTTTACTTTATGTTGTAAAGTTATTCCCTCATCAAAAACATGCCTTGAATGTTGTCTTGATTCTTTCATTCATATTTGAGAAATCCTTCAATCTTCATGACAACCATTCAGCTGTGTAAAATGCGTGGTTGGACCTAGCTCCGCCTTTCAGGACAAAGCTCCGCCTCATAGAGCTGCCGACTTCTCCACTCAGCTCCTTCAGACTAGCTAGAAGCAATTAGTAAACACCTGGTGGAACTGAGCATCTATTGAGCTCATTATAGGAGCTACTACTCAGTAGCTGCATTTCCACTGACCATAAAATTAAACAGTTTGACGTTTTAAAAAAATTCGTTGGTAGAAAGGAAACACTACAATTTATATTTAAAAAAAATTCTCCTTTCTCGATAGGAAATTGTGGCACTAGGACAGTGTTTTTTTAGGTCATATAAAAATTGGTTTATTTTGCAAATCTGCAATGGAAACACTTTTTCCGCATCGTATGAGTCACTTGATCAACAACCGGATGACCATGAAGAAGACGACAGGAAAAGTCGGAGGATGATGGCACAGAATGGATTTTAATGATTTATCAAGTGTGATTTTATTTGTGTTTCTTTTTTAATGGAAACATTGCAATTCTCAACTTGTGTGTGTTTTTTTTTTTACATTTGCAGAACATTGACACATTTTAGTGCACATTTGTAATGGAAATGCAGCTTCTGAAATGCTAGTAAAAACTTTACGTGTTTAATAGAGGAGCCATGTTGTGATGACTTCCTGAAGACGGAATTTCAAAAAGAGAAGGAACTTCTTAAAGAGACATAGACCCAATTTGAAGACGTTAAATTACAAAGTTAAATTTCTTTAACTTTTCTTTTCACTTTGTATATGTCATAGTTGACATATACAGCATTTTTACAGCAATTGATTGTGCTACAAAATGGCACTATGTAGCTAGAAAACGCCTAACACTGCCCCTTTAAATAACGGATCAGTTCCTCCATTGGGCCTTTCTTGTATTCCCAGTGTACCATATGCTTTGGCCTCTTTCCAGATCCCCCAGCCACAAACTGTTTCCTACCTGTTACTTTGAGTTGCGTTGTCCGTCGCACCTGCTTGGATCCGTACTGCAGTTCGCACGTATAGTTCCCGGCGTCGCCTTCCTCCACCTCAGGAATCCAGACGTGCGTAGTGTTGGCGGTAACGGAGCTCCTCCATTCCACTCGCTCACACTCCTAACAGGAGACTCCCGTTCAGCCAACACTACGAAGACTCCAGGAGACTCCAGGAGAATTGGTGACGGTGTGTTTTCAGGGCCGTACCTTATACCAGGTCATCTGCGGTTGTTTGTACGGAGCCAGATAGTCTTCGATGTCGGGGCAGGTGATCATTTTACTGTGGGTCACCTCGGCCTTCTCCTGGTGCCGGATCTTGCTGCTGTAGCACTTCCCCTCGTCACTCTCCTCCACCGTCATCGACATGGACACTTTCATGCAGTACGTCGAGTTCCTGAAGAGGTCAGGGAGGAGTGAAAACATGGTCATAATAGGAGATATAGTATGTTTCCAGAGCAATCCCTAATAAAAGGAAGTGGTGTCAACACAGATATTTAAAACAAAGCAGCGAGAAATGGTAGAAAAGAAATAGTAAATATTTTAAATTTATGGCTCAGCTAGACTGAAAAGAAACATTTTTGGTCCTGATTTAAAGGAGTTTATTGTTTCTTCTTCAGGTTTTCAGGGTTTTGATTCCAAAACTGAAGCGACGCACCTAAGGTGCTGACTACACAAATTAAAGTAAGTTACTTTTACATGTTTGACCAAACTTGTGAAACTGTGCGAAATACTTTTGTAGACACAAACATATATGGTTAAAAGTATTTTGTAGACCAACTGTAATGTTTGTCCAAATTCTGTTCCAGGTTTGAACAAAATATTTCAAAGGCAGCAGAAACACTTACAGGTCAGACGTTTGATGACACATCAACCTTAAAAAGCATCTGAATCGTATCAACAGCCGTGATACTGACCGTGTATTTACTTGGAGTCAAATCAATACCAAAAAAATGCAGCATCGCACACATTTAGGCACATCATTTATGTTAAGTTAAATATAAAAACATATTTTGTACACGCAGGCCTGCATCTCTGAGGCGTGAAAGGACTCTTGAATCAATCTGAGTGGGTTTGTTTGCAGCTGATTTGTTTAGCCATCCAAGGATTAGCCACAACAACAGTGACATGAGTCATTCCTCCATTTGCTCAAAACAGAAACTGTGTAAAATGGCCTTCATATCATTTTCACGGCTGGAATGCCGAGCAAACCCTCAGGCACTGTTGTGGGTATTTTTTGTCAAATTGAGGCCCTACTAAGCCGTACAGGGCATCATGGACGTCACTGAAGGTTTGAATCCACGTAAACATCTGACTAGCTGTTAGCATTCTATTAGCCCGTGATCTCACTCTGCATTGTGCCACAGTGAAGTTATGCCAATGTGCCCTTGAGGTGACTTTAAGTCAGAGGATTAAAGAAGGCGACTTCAACGTTTTCAACTTAAATTTGGACTTAAAGTCTTAGGTTGTGCTGAAGGTGATGGGGGTTTTGTATGTTTTTGTGTAGGGAGGCTCAGCTTGGTGTTTTCTCCCAAGTTAACCTCAAGACACAAAGCAACATTGATCTATTTCTCTTTCATCCTCTGTAACACACACGCACACACTCACCTATTGTCCTTTAACAACAACCTCTCATCTAAGTGGATCTAAACCACTTATCCCATCAATTGAGTGTGTGTGTTGCCTATATGTGTGTGTGTCTTCCAGGGGGCGCTGGGATTTGGGTCACTGACCTAACTAAGACCACTGAGCATTGAACTTGGAAAGCTTTTTATCCATCCAGTGCTCCCTTTCTCTCCTCATCATCAATCTCTCTTTCTCTCTCTCTTTCTCAGCAGTCCTTTAGGAATCGCTTGAATGTGTTTCGACTTGTTTGTCCCTAAATTACTGCTCAGATCAATTGCATCAAAACAGCAAAAAATTAAATTAAATTAAAAAAGATCAATGAGTTCTAAAAGTCAAAAATGTGCATGAAAAAACTCAGAAATTTTGAGACTGACTTCAGAGATTAACCTCAGAGCCAAAAGTTCAACATATATGAGGAAAAAAACCCCGGTAGCAATTAAGATTCATTTCAGAAAGTCAAAACATTTGTCAAGAAGTGGAATAAAAGAGAAGTTTTACTTGACTGTAAGTGGCAGGAAAGTATTTTTTAAAAAGTTTGATTTATAGTCCTTTACAGTACTTAGCAAATCTCTACATAAACGGACAAAATGAAACAAACAAAATAGAGGATTTTCCATCTTCTCTCATCAACCCAAGAATCAAGAATTACACATTAAATCACTTTCCTTACTTTGGTTTATTCTGTTTTTGAACTGATCCAGTGTACAGTTACAAGTGTCTCCTACATGTTTCGTTCATTGTGTCAAACATTAAACAGGAACAAAACAAACACACACACACACAAAAAAGGCATTATGTTTACCTCATGATAAAGCCTGTGATTCAGTTGGACTGCAATGCAAACGACACGTCAAACTCGTGTTTCACGCTGAGCAAATCTTCCTCATGGAAAAGCTCAGTCTGTGTGTGGGTGTGTGTTCGTATCTGGTGTTGTTCAGAACGCATTAGAACGCCTTTGTTTGGGGAAAAAATAATAAATGCCACAAACATCTTGTCATTGTGCAGCGCATTACTGATGGAAAAAGGTCTGCAGGCTAAAACAAGGAAAAAAAGAGAAAATAATGGAATCATTTTTTGTGAGTTCTGAATTAAATACAGTGCGGTGAGTCAGTCTTCCAATCCAATGCAATGCAATCACAAAAATATCCAATTTGGAATCAATCTGTGGTTACTGATAAAAGGAGAAACAAACAGTTACTATAAATGAAAACTCAATGTCTTATACAGTAGGAAGCTCAAAATCAGTAATAACAGCAGATTAGGAGGGAAAGAATAAAACGGCGTTGGATCCCCGAACACGTATTTTTGACACTATTTGTACCGTAATTGGCTACACGGGAGAGAAAATCTTAAAGATGAGCCACATTTCAGATCGATTCAACCGTTTCCTTGGCGACGGGTGTATTTTCAAATTTCCTCCGTGCTTCTTGGGGTCTCCCGTTTGGTTTGCAAAAAAACCACTTTGGGTGTAATTTGTTATGACAAAGTAGCGTTTTGCTGGAGCAGAGCTTGCAAGAACTGCCCAGCAGAGGAGAGTAGCAGGCCGCCAACCCAGACATCATTCTGGACACGGTAACGTCTCACTCTAAAAGTGGGATATATTTATTGATTTTTTTTTTCCATTTAAAGTGACGGCCCCTCAAAGAGCGAGGTCACCAACACGCAGCAGTCTGCATGTGGAGAAATGGTCACCGTAGAGACAGAGTGATGGCAATTTATGCCTTAAATGGTCAAATCTGAAATTAATTCTTCTACAAATTCTTCTACAATTTTTTTTTGCCAAATTTCCATGCAGAAATTTGGTTAAAAAAAAAGGTGAGTTTTACAAAACTCTTCTAGATCTTTTGAAACAATACTAGAAACAGCACTTTAAGAGCCTTTTTGTTTGGATGGCTTCACAATTGAGGCATGCTGGATAACAACAAAATAAAGCTTAAAAAATATACTAAATAGTTTGTGCACTGATTACACATTGCTCTATAAGAGCTTCTAACTACCTTGTCATTAATCAATTTTAGTGCATTAATAATAAGGTCTGCCACACAGTTTAGATTTTTTGGGATAAAAATATTCAAATCTTTTCCTTCAACTTCATAATCATGCGCTGCTTTGTGTCCAATCATTTTTAGTGTAAACTAGATCTAATACCTGAGCTCTTTGACCCAATGTAGACTAAAGTTATGAGTTTGGACAACTTGATGTTGCCATTATTATTTTTCATTTATTGATCCATGTTTCTACTCTCAATATAAAATATATTCAGTCTGTTTGTTTATTTTGCTGAGCAGCTTTTACAAAAACCACCTGCTGTACTGGATTGAGTTTATCCTCTGAGGTGAGTCTAACTTTAAAACCAAATTCAAATGACTGAAGCTTGATTGCTTGTTCATTTTTTCCCCAGTTTCCACTGGAGAAGAACAGAAATCCCTATTACATGAAATATTTAAAACGAGCCACAAACAAAATCCTCACATCTGCTTGTAAACTACGGCGCCCACCGTGTCGATAAATCAGGCTCAGCCTCCCTGCAATTACCCTCCTATGATCAGGGCAGGCAGCTGGAGGCAGCGCTGAATTATGGAGCTAATAGACGGGGATGTGTCCTGGCCAGCAGGCAGCGTGTTTATACCTGGATCTCACCACCAGGCAGCGGGAGAGCAGGGACCCCTGCACACGTCCTGTAAATTACGGCCCGGCAAACTCAAAACGCTCCAAAAGTTCGGACGTGAGCCGGAACATCGACTGGGTTCTGTTAATGAGATCAAAAAGTCTGCTTGCGATTAGATTTTTTTTTTTTTTTTTTTTTTTTTTACATTAAACGTTGACAACTGGAAAATGTAACATCATCTTCAGACATTTATTAATCACGATGGGGGCAAAAGTGGCCTATTTTGTGTAATTAAAGTTTCAAGGTCCTTTTAAGCCGTGTTAAAATGAAAGAATCTGAGCTACGGTTGAATGTGATGAAACTTCATTAAACTTTTTTTGTAAGGTACAATTACAGCAGAAAATGCTTTTACTTTCAACGTGCCTGTCGGTTCAGTGACACTTCAAAAAAAAAAAGAAAAATAACTAAAGCCGAGTTCAACCTCCCTGATGTTTGTAATTGTTTCTCAGCACAGCCGGCCCAAGTCATTAGCTGTATGGACCCCCTGCTGGAAGTGAAGGTTCACTGGACAGGTTGAAAAATGGGAGTATTGTAAACAGACAGCAGCTGCTTTTATATTACAAATGTGCGCAAAACTTTGGCATTATTGCACTAATGACAAAAAAACACAATTTTGCAATTGTAGTATTTCTATTAAATAAGAAAGGCAATTAAAATCACACATGAATAAGTTTGTGGACACGATAAGTCATTAAATAAAATATGCAGCACCATCATCCTCTTACCACTCCATGTGGTCGTCTTTGGGTTGCCAGCGGCAACGTCCAATTGTTGATCACGTGATTTGAAAAAAGTGTTTCCACGGTAGTTTTGCAAAATACACTAATTTTGATCCATTGAAAAAAGCACATCATTCTAGCGTGCAAACTTTTTATCAAAAAACTTCAGTTTTTTCAAAATCGACGTTTCCATTAGGTAAATTTAGTCTGATAATTCCAACTTGAGCCATTTTGAGGTCAATGGAACCACATCTACCTACTTAATGGTTCACAGGATACACAATCACAAACTGTTAGGAAGGTTTTGAGAGTATGGCCGTTTTACCTCAAAAACTTTACTGTTTATGAGAGCTCAGGCTAGCTTGGTAAAAAACTAGCTCCTTGTTCTACGCTTTATTTTGTGCAGACGGTCTGGACCTCTGGTTATTGAGAAGAAATTGTTTCTTGGTGTTGTGCACTTTGTTGAAGTTTTAAATGATTGTATTTGATCTTAAGTAATAGCTAACGTTTAGCTCTGTAATGCGCCAGTGTGATTGTGAAGGAAGCTACGCTGTGAAGCTAACTGGAAATTGTGAGTACTCTAAACTCCCACCTGACCCCCACCAATGCGAAGAGGGAAGTGCAAGGCAGAAAAACATCTTGAGTCTTGAGGAAGACAATTGCGAGGCTAGTGCCAGGCATGTTAGCCGCTAGCTTTAGCCTCCAGAAAACAAACCAGGATCCAAATATGAAATTAATTGCTAGCTTACTAGTTCACTCTAAAACTGGTGGACAATAAGCTTAACTGTACATGGGCCATCAAACATATACTCATCGTGTCTACAGAGTTTCCTGTAGGTGCCTCTCAGTTTTGCACAGTGACTGGTAATTATGACTTTAAATCAACTGTAATTCCTTTGATAAGAGAACAAATCAACTGTGTGCGTTCATTTGTCCTAATGGGCACCAAATATCGGTCCTAATTCAATTCAATTTAAAAATACTTTCTTAATCCCAGAGGGGAATAAATGTAATTTAATGTAATGTAATTCATGTTATGCGATTTTCTTTCGTGTTGTAGGATCAAAGAGTGTGTATATCTAGGACATCACAGAGGAAACCTTTTAGGCAAATAAAAGACTCTCAGCCTGTCTCTTACCGATGTGCATTAGTGTAGCATCAGAAACACTGGATAATGCAGAGAATGATGAGGATGAAACAGGAAGCTGCTACTGTCTTGAAACAAACTAAGTACCCAAATATAAGGATTATTGGTTCTTGAACATCTTTCAACTGCTATCTGGAAAATTTATCTGAAATCTGCCTAACGAAGAAATACATCTTTTGTTGCTTGTTTAGAGTTCTCAATTTTAGGTCAGTTCTATGTGAAATCAACTTTTTGAGCTTTACACCACATCTCCTCAGCTTCAGTTTCTAGGTTGCTGAGCTTCCACCTCACTGAGGTTCCCTTCCTCAGCTCCTTCAGACTAGCCAGCAGCAATTAGCAAACACCAGATTGAAATGCTCATTTCTTATACAAGCTATTTCTCAGAGAAACACCGGTAAAAACGTTATTAAAGAGTTAATAGAGGAGCCATGTCGTAATGACTTCCTGTGGAGATTCAGAAGGAGCAAAAGCTTCTTAAAGAGACAGAAGCCCAATTTCAAAGTGTTAAATTATACAAGTTAAATTTCTTTTAAGTCATATGTGATATAAAGCATTTTTTTTAACTGAAGGTAATAAGGTCACTTGACTGTGCTATAAAATGACACTATGTGCCTGAGAAAACACAATATTCCCCCGTTAAAAGCACACTCTACATATGATCACAAATAAAGTGGTTCATGAACGATAAGACTCTGCTGAATGTTGATCCAACTAAAATGACTCAAATCATTCTAAGTTTGACGTTCTAGAGAAAGGTGAAATCTGGATCATTTATGTGTTTAATAAGGGACTTTACAGATCATCATGTTTGGGTCCATCCCTTCTACTCCTCCTCCTTTGGCCTCCTTTTCTCCCAAGTCTCTGCTCTTTCAATCATATCTCCACCAGGCCAGAAAAATTCAGAGAGCCCTAGACCTCTTCAACATCAAAGAGTCAAAGTAAAGCTTACTTAAAGCGTTTTCTCCCAGGCACTCCTGGTCGTGCCAGCAGGAGTAGGCTTACGTTGGCATGAACTGGCACATGTTAGCACACGCTGGGATGAGAGCGATACCAACGTAGATGGCTGCCAAGTTACTGAGGACTGCCAAAAAAACTTCAAATGACCGCTCTCTCCTTCTCTGCTCCCTGTTTACCATCCACTCCTTCCTTGTTAGAGTCTACCGGAGTATATTTGACCTCGTCCAAACTCTATTTTTGCAAGTGCCTGTTGTCGACTGCCATTTCATTTGACCAACAATCCGTAACTGCACACATTTAACTTTGATGGAATGTTTTCTTGTGTGAGAAAAACAGATAGGGGAGAGTTAATTGAACACCGGAACAGAGGACGTTTGGTGTAAAGTAAATAGAAGAAGAACCTCAAAGCGACTGTGAAACATGGAGCAGGATGTGTCATGTTCACCATCATAAAATTCTCCATGTATTTACTTACAGGTCATTCTAAAAAAACTAGCATATTGTGATGAAGTTATTTTCCATAATGTAATGATAAAAATTAAACCGTCATATATTTTAGATTCATTGCACACCAACTGAAATATTTCAGGTCTTTTATTGTTTTAATATTGATGATGACGAGGTGCAGCTCCTCCTCGCAGCTCCAGTTTCCAAGCTTCAGAGCTTCTGCTTCACAGAACAATCCCACTCAGCTCCTTCAGACTAGCCAGCACCAATTAGCAAACACCTGGTGGAAATGCGGATCTGCTGAGCTCATGATAGGAGCCACTTTTCAATAATAATGTCGCTAAAGGGTTAATAGAGGAGCCATATTGTGATGACTTCCTGAAGGCAGAGTTTCAGAAAGAGCAGGAGCTTCTTAAAGCAACAGAGGCCCAATTTCAAGGGGTTAAATTACAAAGTTTAATTTCTTTTAAGCCATATATGATACATATAGTATATTTTAACAACTCGAGATGACAGTTACTTGACTATGCTATAAAATGACATTATGTGCCTGGAAAATACATAATTTTAAGAAAACCAAATTCCTAAGCTCAAATTTTGATCTTTTTTAGATGCAGTGGGATTACTTTAAATAAACTGCAAATGAGGAAAATCCTGAAATGTCTCACAGTTGGAGGTTGGAGGACAAGCAATGTCAGAGACTGGTAGATGGATCAATAAAATGGCCTAATCGTAGTTAGGTTACTATAGCGATCTGCAGGTCAAAACCAAATCCAGGAAACGGGTTTTAGTGCTGTCAATCACCCTCTTGTTTTCTGACCTCGCTGTGTATTCCTGCAGTTAGCGCCGCAAGAAGCAAGGGAGCTTGATTCATTTTCTCCACAGTTGGAACTGTCACAACATAAAGATTATTTTAACAGATATGTAAAAAAGACATATGAAAGTTACATACTGGAGCTTTAATAAAGAACTGACCCATTCATGTGGCGTTCCAAAGGTAAGAAAGGTTTCTATGCTGCTAAAGCAGTTTCAAATAGGTTAAATTATTTTGGAATGGGTTAAATGGGATTTTGTGTGCAGCACACAAAAACCCATTTCCTGTCAATCAGCCACCACCCTCAGAACTATCAGCATTCAAGGAAAATATCAATCTACCACTCTCTTCTAAAATCATGTGTGTGTTTTCTGATCCCAGATTTGATGTTTTTCTATGTTGATTCAGACCTATTGGCTTCTGTACTGTTCTGAAAACTGTCCTGCTGGTGGAAGTCCTGACGTTCTCCTCCTGTTAAACCAAAACCGACTGTTTATAAAGTATCATTTGCTGCTAAAGACTTTTTTTATTAAAACATCTTCCAAAAAGTCACATACCAAGAAAATGCTAACATGTGACCTTTGTGTCAAGATAATGCAACACAGTCATCTTAAAATTAATTATTATAAAAATGTCATTTAGAGTGCTACAAGCGACCTAAAATGCCAGTAAATGTGTTAGTCTGCATTAGCCGATATAACAATCCTTTCTGCAACCAAATCATACTGTATTTAATCCACATGGTTGATGAAACAGTGAACATGCCTGAGATCTACAAGGAAAATTAAAAAATGCTAAAAGATGAATTATAGTCTGAAAATGCTGCATGCATTTGTAAAAATCCAATGTTTTGAACTTGTATAGACTTTCTCTAGTCACCGGTCAAAGCTGTTTTCACACTGGAAATTTAATTCAGAACGAGCAAACGTTCATAACCCAATATGCAGGTCAGGAGGAAACTTAGGGAGGACTGCCTTACCAAAGACAAGGGAAACGGCTGTAATCCAACCGGCAACTTTCTGATTGCAAGGCAACTATTGTTCACACTGAGCCAATTTTGCAACAAGAAAAAGGACAAAACTTTTAGTTCCAAGATATACAAAACTAATGGAGCCAAACCAAGAAATACCTGCTCAATTCCACATGATGTGGTCATGACAGATAAGGAAAAAAATCTAATATTTGCATTTGTAACTTGACAAAATATTCAAGGCCAAATGTATAGACTCAAAGCGTATTTTTTCCTTCCTGAAAAAATAAATTGACTATTAATTAATAAATGGGTGGAGTTTAAGTCTAAAACGGGAAATACAGCAATTTTCCCTTTTCATAGATTTTGAGAGAAGCCAAAATACAGTATAAGCATAAGAACAAAATGTTTGTCAAACGAAACTATAAAACAACTATAAAACTTTATTTTTAGTGTGTAAACATAATACCATCCAACTTTTTTGTCATTTTATTAAAAAGTTTCCTAGTTAATCTTTGACATCAGAAAAATCTCTAACCAATCACCACGTCATCAAAAAATGTGCAAACATTCAGTAATGGGGTCATTTTGACTGCACCAAAAATACAAAGTCACCATGCCAAAAAGCCAGACATATTTTCAGCCACCGACTCATTTTTAAAGCGAATGTGTTTTTTTTCCCATCTAATGTGACGTGCAGAAGTGCATAGACAAAAGGCTCAGCATGAAGGGTCTAATCTAACACTTCCTTGTTCACCATCTAACACTTATTATTTTGTTCTGCCTTCCGTATTGTTTCCTGCCTCTGTCGTTCTTCATGTAGGATGTTCCTGAGCAGAAAGGCGGCCTGGTAGCTTAAGGTGTGAACTTTTGAACAGTTTTGGGTAAAAGTGTCCTCTTCCAAGCAAACTAGCTTCTTTTCATATAGTAAATAAAAGGTAGATGTTTTATATTTTAGACAGCAAGTGAAAATTGACGCTCCCTGGACGTTCAAATCAGATGAATGATTAGTGAGTTTTGAAGCGAAACCAACTTGTTGAATGTTTGCTGTAGAATAAACTTTGTAAATACAATAGAAACAAACATACAGCCAGAGATTCAATAGAATGGACAAAGTCTAAAAATGAAATCTAATTAAGGAGAGTTTTGAAAATGTCTTTTTTTTAAACTACCTTTTATCAAACTCAGCTAAAACCTTTTGGCAAATAAAGGCAAAATATATTCAGATATCAGATGAGTGAAGATGGAAGAAAATAAACTAAAAAGTCTTGGCTGTAAAATGTGGAAAATTTACTTTAAACTCTTTTCAAATATGTAAAAATCATAAAGCAATATAAAAAAATATAAATTTAACAAAATATTTAAAAATTGTACTTAATTTTCCCTTCCACTTAATTATGCTCTACTTACTGAGTCTAACACTCAAATCCCAATTCAGTAAATTAAAGTGTGCTGCCTTTTTTTCAGAAATATGTGAAAAAGTTTATGTATTATGACAGCTTTTGCGACACATTTATATTTTGTTTATTTCTTTTTCGACCAGACTGAGATATTTACTGTTTTATTCAGAAGGGTTTCCTCGTCTTCTACATGAGTACCCATTTGGACTCAGTAGAAACTGGAATCACAATAACAGTCTCTCACCCCCTCTCCGCTGCTCTGATTGTAATTTCAGGTTTAGTTTTTCCATTGGCATAAAGCGTCACCACAAACTCCCAAAAGATTGACACACCCATCTATTTTTAGTCAAATTTAATCTGTCTCATGCTCTGCTAGTTTTTCAACAGAGCTGAAGATCGGACATAAATTTGTGGCTGACATGCAAGAGGAAGGTCAGATAAAAGATAATTAATTTAACTCTGGTTTAGCATCACTTAGCTCCCAAATCACATTATTTCTTTTGATGGATTATTAATAAGGTTTGTAGAAGACCTAAAAGCACATTAATAGTCTTCATTTGCAAAATTTAGTATAAATTTTTAAAGGGGCACTGTTATGTAAAATTTACTTTTTGGATTTTCCCATTGTGATATTTTATTCCTTCCTCTAAATCATACTTGCAGCTTTGCCTTGACCCCTATACATGTTCCTTTAATCTCCATGGCAGCCATTCAGCTGTGCAAAACGCCTGTGTGGTCCTAGCCCCGCCTTTAAGGATGATACTCCTCCTCAGAGCTGCAGTTTCTGGGCTTTTGTCCCACTCAGCTCCTTCAGATTAGCCAGAAGCAATTAGCAAACACCTAGTGAAACAGCACATCAGCTGAATTTATTACAGGAGCTACATCTCAGTGAAATGCTGGTAAAAACACTGTTAAAGGGTTAATACAGAAGCATGATGACTTCATGAAGGTGGAGCTTCAGAAAGAGCAGGAGCTTCTTAAAGACCCAATCTGAAAGCGTTAAATTATAAAGTCAAATTTCTTTTACAGAATTTTATAACTGAAGGCAATACAGACTGTACTATAAAAAGATACTACATGGCTGGAAAACACATAACACTGCCCCTTTAATTTGATTACCTGGTTGAGCTCAACATATTCAGGTACTGTCACTCTTCTTTCTGAAATCAAGCTGAGTTGTGACACATCCACCTCCATCCCTCTCTGTATGTGTTCCTCGGTATGTGAGCTTTCTGATTTCCTCCCTGAATCACTCTGATAGACAATCAAGTGTTCCAGGATGGAGATCTGGTGCAAAGTCCATCTTATAGCATGGTAGCCTGAGGGGAAACGGGGAGCTCTCACTGTGTGTCTCAATCTCAGTTTAAGTAATGTCTGTCTGTGAGTGGTGTGTGCTGTGGTCCTAATCATAATGTGTGTGAGGAGGGTGTTGAACGGTCATTGCATGCCCTGCCCTCTTCCCCCACTGAGCTCCCTGTACCTGCAGAGAAAATGGTTTTGTTTTGTTTTTCACCCTCGTCTGTCCATCTAATTCCATCTTCTCTCTGTCGGCTCTCCTCCGTTTTCGGTTTTGCCTATTTAGCCTCTTTCTCTGCATCTTCAATTTGACTACTTTGTTTTTGATTACAGTCTGCGTCTCGCTCCCATCTCCATACCCCAACCCAAATTACTTCACCATCGTCTTGAAAATGTTTCTGCTTCTCTCCAATTTCTACCTTATCTATATTGTTTCTCAGTTTATGCCATAAACCCTGTTATTTCATTTACTGAGTTTGCACTAATTATTTTCAGATTTTTTTTCATTTTAAATTATGTAAGAAGGATTTTTGTGAAATGTGTGCCTATACGTACTTACATTGATAATATTCAATACAAGAAATTTGCCTAATAATTAATTTAATTCCTTAGTATAATTCTTCTGTCTTATGGCAAGATGTTTGACAAAAAGATATTTCTGTCAAAGATATTTTAGACTTTGACCAAAATCACAGAATAAGGGTTTCAGATCAGCTGGTATGGACAATGATAAACTAGTTTTTTTGTTTCAAATATCTAAAATGCTGCCAAACCTTTCTGCATCACACTGCAAGAAATTCTGACCCTTACTGTTGTTCTGTAAATATAGTAAACAATGACTAAGTGGTGTAAAAGAGACTTGGATTATGGAGATTTAAAAAAATAAAGAGGCCTTAGAATGGAACCTTGAGGAACTCCACGTGTGATGTGTGAGTGTTCTCATTTACAATTAGAAAACAGAGTTTTGTCTACTAGATCAGTTTACCATACTTATAAATGTAGCTACAATATGAGCAAGACTATGGTTAGCTGCTATAAAAGAGGATATCAATAACATTTTAAAAAAGATGGTGTTGACATTTTTGACCCATTTTATCAACTTAAGTATGAATTACCAAGGTTACAGTGGCTACGAAATGGACTCCTGTAAACTGATAACTTTTTAAAATGTTTTCAGATATGTTTACATATTGTAACTTTTAATCTGCCAAATATCTATTCTGCATACCTCAAATGTATGAAAGAATTGTCTAATTTTCTTCTTAAAATAATGGCCTATGTGGCTTTTGCCCATGATTTTGGCTCCATCTCTTTCTACTACACACAGACATTACATTTGTGAACATGTTTCTTCTTTCTATCTTTAAACTCAGTTTTTCAGAAAATTATAATCAAGAGCTTCTACAGCTCAACCTTCTACAGCTTTGGGTATTTTCACTTTCCTTTTATTAATAAAATTTCAACAGATGCCAGTCAGCACAGGGCGTCAGGAAGCAAGACAAAATCTACTCGGCAGAGTTGTTTCTTTTTGTTTTATTGTAGCAAGGGTACAAACAGGGAAACGCATGTCAGCGCCCTTAAAGCAACAGCAATAGAAATCAGATCAAGAGCAATAAATTGCTCTGAATGTTCGGGGTTTTCTCACAGCCCTTTTACTACCCGTTTTCATACACTGGATATGGCCTTTTAGTAATATAACCGTATCCAGTCAGAGGCTCCCTGCTAGGATAGGAGGTGATTTGCTTCCGTGCATGTGTGTGTGCGCTAATAAGAGGCCCTGAGACAATGACAGACACCAAGCCCTAATTAGGTTGTCATGCTGAGAGAGCAAGGGAGAGACAGAGAGAGAGAAAGAGAGAGAAGTGGGGAAAGGAAGAGAGAGAGCTTATTACGGAGGATAGGTGTCAGGCTATGGCAGGAATAGGTGGGAGGATGGCACAGGAGCGGGTCGAGGGAGGGAGGAAGACGACACGGATGAAGGGAAAGGGGGAACATGTTGGAGACGTGGAGAACCAAAGACTGGGAATGGGAGGAGCATTAATGGGGAAGTGTTGTGTGTTTTCCAGGCACGTAGTGGCATTTTATAGCATAAAGACGTAACTAATTTCAGTTGTTAAAAAATGCTACATATATCAAGTATGACTTTACAATTAAACACCTTGAAATTGGGTCTCTGTCTTTTTAAGAAGCTTCTGTTCATTCTGAAACTACAGGAAGTTATCATCATGGCTCTCCTATAACCTTTTAACAACTTTTCTACCAGTGTTTCACTGAGAAGAAGCTCCTATAATGAGCTCAGCCAACAGGTGTTTGCTAATTGCTTATGGCTAGTCTGAAGGAGCTGAGTGAAGACGCTGGTGGGGGAGAGGGAAGCTTGAAATCTTCGGAACTGAACTTCAGAGTGGGAACTTTGTCCTCAAAGGCGAAGCTAGGTTTTCCTAGGTATTTTGAACCTGTGAATGGTTGCCATGGAGATTAAAGGATTCTCAAACATGTGTGAAAAAATCAAAGCGACACTCCAGGTATGTTTTTGATGAGAGAATACAATTATAACATGATGTAAAGATCAAAAAAGTACATTTTACATAACACTGCTTGGGAAAAACAGGAAGTAGAAATGAAAGAGTACATGATCTTTTGACATTAATGGAAAAATGAATCCATTACTAATGTTTCAAACAATTAAGTTAGTCCACTAAAGTAATGCAACTAAAGGAGTTTGATTCATTTACTATATGAACTTCTGTGAATCACATTTTTCCACTCAGTTTTATCCAAACACCCGTCACTCACTTGCAGGTAAACAAGAAGGAAAGCTTTGTTGTCGGCTACAAAGCTGACTGCTCTACATAGGTTTCTGCCACTGCAGTTACAAACACACAGACATGTCCCTGAAGTGGCCCCACAGTAGCCATGCCAGAGCCTGTTGTCCTGCCAGCAGCCATATTGTGAATGAACAATTTGCAAAACTGGCAGGATTTCCTCCATCTGGCAGATTAAACCCATTTGTCGTACGTTTAGAGAAAAGACTTGCTTCAGAAAAGAAGGGGAAAAAAACTATTTTAGAACAAATTATGGTGTGAAAACAAAAACAAAGACTTGTTGTAGCCTAAGAGGTTGTTTGTTTTAATTACAAAATTACTCCACTTAACATTCTGCTTAATGAATTCATTTTCCAAAGCAGAAGCCTAATCTCAGACTGAAAAACTTAGAAAAACTATCAATTTTTAACTTACATCCATATAAACCCATTTGATAAATGAGATGATTGAAAAGTTTATTTATTGTAGTTCACCAAGTGAAATGTTACCTGCAATAATTAAACACAAATTGATGTTTATGTTTCTTTTTTGGCCTTTTTTACTATTAGCTACACTGGCAACTAATAAAAATTTAATATTTAAGAAATTTATATCAGACCAATAAAAAACAATGCTGTCAAATGATTAAAGGATATAATCAGATTAATCAGACTATGGTGCTGCAATTAATCATGAATAATCCCTGCCTAAGCCCCTCCTTCTGCCACACTCCAGCCAATCAAAACGAAAGCAATTCTCTGACTTTTTTGAAAGAAGGTAATGGAAACTTAGTCCACTTCACATGCATACAAGTAGCAGAAAACTTGTTCAGAGGAAAACTGACAGATGACTAGCTCACTCTTGCCTTTTTTCCCAAGTGTGTTATGCTTTCTGTATTTCAACCAAATAAGAGAAATGGCTGTGTCCATTTGAATGAAAGTCACAGGATGTTTGTTGTCCCTTTTACTATTAAGATAAATTAAAATCACCTTACATTTCTTACATTTTCCTTTCTAACATTTTAAAATATTACTTTTTTTGACAGGCCTGGAATCAGACAGATTGCCCCCTAACATTGTTTTTAAAAGTGTATCTGCATCTATTTAAGCTTCCTGAATTGTGATCAAGGATTGCTCAAAATCATTGTATGGATCGCAAATGGCCCATGCGCCACACTTTGAACACCCTCGTTATAGTGACTCCCTCCCTTTTTATTTAAAAAAAAACAAAAAAACAAACAAAAAAACAATCAAAAAGGTGTCACTGCTTTTTTCTATTAAAAGTGAGAACAAAGCAGTGAATCGGGTCACAACTGGTCCAGAAAAAGGTTTTATCATCCCAGAAACTCAGCGTGATTATTCCGTCTCACCACCTGCATTATGCTCAGACTGAATCCTGAACTCGGAAAACGAAACGCCTCTCTTCTCAGCGTGCTTTGACCTTGCTCCCCATCCGGGCAGAAGAGCTGTTTGGCTCTGGCATTCACAAAGCGTCGTCAGCGATGCATCTACCTGACCCAGAGATGACCCTGAATCACGCTTCATCTGAGAGTCTGGGGTGGAGAGACGGAGAATTTCCTCCAGGGGAGAGCAAAAGTCTTTCCCCGGCGCACAGATACGGTACCTTAGAACACACGTGTAGAAGCCGTTATCTTCCACTTCAGCAGATCTAAACCAGATGGAGTCGTCTTCTTTGCTCAGCCTGTGACCGGAGAAGATGATGGGCTCCTGCAGGAGACATTACAAAGGATAACAAGAAGCTAAATTTTCAGGAAAAAAACCCCAAAACAAACATTTTTGACCTAAAAGCAATGATGATGAAACCTGAAGAAGATTACTAAGTAAATTAGATTTTTAAAAAATGATTTAACTTAGACTATTTCACTGTATTTGAGATGTGACGCACGAAGGAACAGCTCCTGTAGGTTTCAGGTTCTTTCCCAGCATGAAAAATAAACCTAGCTGAAGAAATTACTGTTTCAGCTTCAGCTTCAGGTTTGTTCATGTCTCAAAGGGCAATTAATGTTACAGCAAGTACATAAATATATAAAAATTAGACTTAGAGTATTTATGACAGATTTTTCCACCTACAGAACTTTGCAAAAAAATTCATATGTCTTCTAAGTTTGACTCTTTTGGCATGCCATATTGAAATTTATGTGACAAATGGATTCAAACTATTTGCATAATTCAGAAGGGAGGAAAACACTGAGATGTTTTGATGTATGAAATGTATGAAGTTAATTTCATACAAACAATAAAAGTCTGAAAGGTGTGGCTTGTATTTACATTTAGTACCTCTGAGCTAATACTTTTTAGAATCACCTGTTTTTGCTGTACTTGAAGCAAAAAATGTATTATATAGAATGTCTACAGAAATGCCAAACTAAATAAATCTGTACTAAATCTGTCTAAATTAGACTCCCATGCAAGTTTTAGAAAACGTCTATAAACATTTTTACTTATGTAAACTTCTTCACAGGAATTAGAATTTCAAATGTATCTTTAGTTTTTACAACAAAGAACATCAAATTACAAAAAGAGAGCAAAGGAAT
>CAEGAF010049438.1:0-22704 GCA_903067075.1 Micropoecilia bifurca
GTTGATAGATGATCAAATACTTATTTCACACAATAAAATGGAAATTAATTATTTAAAAATCATACATTGTATTTTTCGGGATTTTTGTTTTAGATTCCATCACTCACAGTTGAAGAGTACCTATGATAAAAATTACAGTCTTCTACATGCTTTGCAAGTGGGAAATCCTGAAAAATCAACGGTGTATCAAATACTTGTTCTCCCCACTGTACAGCTACCAAAAAAATACCCAAACTATTTTTAAAAAGAGCTTAAGGAAAGCATGTAAGCAAGTTTGAATGTCTTTAGCTTGTCTTTAAATGAGCCAGGACTCTGGAGACGAGTTGAAACAAAAGAAACTCATTTCAGAGTCGAGGTGCAGCAGTCTGAAAAGAATGATCCCCTCGGTCTTTAAATCTTTTTAACAATAGCAATCCAACACTGCCTTTGACTACATTGTCTTTTGATAAGGCAAAACTGGAATGTATGAAACCGAATTTGAACATGTCTATGATTGGACACATTTGCTTCTGTTTCTCAACATAAATAGCAGTTGTGTGTTATGTATATACCTAAAGGTCGTATCCAAGGTCATCTTCTTTTTAACACTTACATACTTCCTCTCATTCAGATGCTATGTAACAATAAGGCAGAGTTTCACAGTTATGCTGATGATGCACAGTTGTACATTAGTCTTTCACCAAGTGATTTCAAACCGACTCAATTACTTACTGAATAAGCTGAACAAAATAATAGTTGGATGTGTCAAAATTTTAGCTAAATAAAAGGGGGAAACGATGAAGTTTCTCCAAAAAAGCACAGACTAGAAATCAATGTCCACCTTCAGTCTGTTGAATTATAAAGCCAGAAATCTAGAGGTGATCATGGATTATGATCGGAATCTTCACAACAGAATCAAATTTTTCATAAAGACAGCATATGACCGTCTAAAATATTGTCAGAGCTAAGCGATGATGTTCCGACAAGATTAAGAAAAAAACAGTATAAGCTTTTGGTTTTAGCAGACTTGATCAATGTTTTTGAAAGTTGAGGCATGGGAATGTTTGGGAACCCAAAGACTAGAATTATTGTAACTGGACCATTTTAAATGTATATATTTTTTAGTCCTAGTGGTACCACTAATCTGAGGTCTTATGTTGGGTTTGTGGCATTAGCCTGCTCTCAGGGCAAACAAGATAAACATTGTAATGCGAATTCAGAACAGAAAATGAGCCAGTGGATCTGGGCGTGGAAGCCCATCTTTAGAATCATTTTCAGTACCAGCTGAGTTCAACAACCGAACAGCCTTGGGTAAAAAAAAAAAAAGAAAATCAAAACACAAAATGTGAGGCTAGAAGACTCTGAAGAGCAGCATTCCAGCTGAACGTGTTTATGAAATCCATGCCACTCTATTCGATGGTGCCTGTACTGTCCAAAGCCAACATTATGCTGTTCTGGGAGCGTTCTGAACTGCCAATAGCGGAGCCCACTCCAGATTTCTGTTAAAATAATTATTCTCTGGGAGAATTCCCTCAGACTCGTGGCATTACTGGCAGTGAAAAGAGATTAGGTTGTTATATTCCCCGAGCTGTTTCTGAACCAGTGCCATCTGTTAATGTGTCATCTCTGGTCCCACGGTAATTACATCTCCTACATCACATTAACACTCCTGGTGTTTATTTATTTACCCTGACAGCTTTGGCTGCAGCGCTTAAAGAAGAAAAAAATCCCAATCGCTACCTGATGGTCATGTGAGGAAATCTCTATTCTTCCCAAGCCGCTTACCTAGGAGAGTTTAAAAAATAAATAAATAAATTAAAAAAAAAAATAAAAAAAAATAAATATATATAAATAGATACATGTAGCTTGTACTAAGGTCGTTATTTATACTGTTGGCACAATTCCTTTTCTTTTTATTTGATCAGTAGACTTCATCTGGGCAGAAATGCCAAAAGATGCTGGTTCTTAAGTCCCTCTGTGCAGATTAAAGTGTGTTCCATTCCAGATTGTTGACATTGTTTACTTGATTTATTTTCCTTGGATGTTGAAGTCATCGTCTTCTTCTTTCAACAGCTGATATATTTTCTTACTGAAGGTCATCCAAGGTCCATATGTAACCCAGGCTTGGAAATCTGCAACTAAAAAACGCTCTAAAAACAACACAAGGAAAACAACACAAAAAAACTCCACATGAGATCTTAAACCCAAGGCTTTTATTTGCAGGCAATTTTGTTTCTTCTTCATGTTAAAAATATTACAATAAAACTGTTGTAGAAGCAAAAATGTTTGGGGTGGGAAATTACTATAAGTTAACATCTGCTGATCATGTTAACTGAAATGCTTGTGAACTCTCACCAAAAGAACTATCTGGGTTACATGAAGTTGTTGGAAGTTGTTTCTACAGCTGCATGAGAACCAGACTGTCTCACCCACTTGTTTTGAATTCTTTATCCGTGGTATAAAACTCCTGTGTTGTCTCTGCCTGGCAGAGCTTTCCATCCAGAATTGCTTCATGATTGATTGTCCTCTGAGTTGTGCACAATTCATAAATAAACCTGATTGAGTGATTTTACCTGAAAAGTGCTTGGTAATAATTTTTTCCACAGCAGGTTTCATTAAACAAATCTCCTGTTTTAGTCAGGAGATTCTGCAAGGCAAAAGCCATTCAAGTCCCAGTCAGGGAAGAATATTTGATTTTGTTATTGACTTTTAAGCCTATAAATAAATTTGTTTACTTATTGGTTTAGTTTTGCTCCATATTTATTCCATCTCAGAGAAGACCTGATTATAAACTAGGAAGAGCTAGAAATTGGTTAGCCCATTTCATCAAAAGGAGCATAAAACATATGAAAAATGTTTTCATTCTTTACAGAATTGTCCTTCACATATTTATAAGTCTAGTTACTTCATGCTTTATTGATTAAAAACTTGGCAAATACCATCTACATAGAAAATCCAATTAATTGAGTCAATGACAAGAACATGTTGAATGTTTATTAAGCAATTTTTCAGTTCATTTAATTATTCCAGTCACTGGAAGATGAAATAAAACAGTTGAAATAAAAAAAAATAAACATAAGTTATAGTAAACAAGTGGGTCTTTTACTAGCTTTAAAACCCTTCAGAGAACCAGCCTAATATCTTGAATGAGATTGTTGCACAATGGTGGAGAAAAGAAAATCCATGTGCACCAGCAGAGTGTGTTTTCTAGCTTTAGGAATTTTTAATAAACTAGTGGCCTGAGATTGGAGAGCACAGGGGAGGACATAAAGATGCAGAAGGTCAGCGATATGAAGGAGCTGAGCCACTTAGAGCTCAGCAACACCTTCAAATCTGCTCTAGTCTGACAAGGAAACCAGAGAAGAAATGTCGGTGCTGAAGGAATGTGCTCATATTTCTCTGTTTGGGTTAGAATGCAACCAGATAAAGTTTCTACCAACTGCAGACTTATAAAACCTGTTTTCAACCCAGAGAGTAGAACATTGAAGTAACCAATGCTTTAAAGTACAACTGCATGAATGAGAACCTCTTTTCTAATCTTATGTTTCTAAGGTGATAAAAAATGGTTTGTGTTGATGCTGATGTAAGACTGAATGAGCGAACACAAAGTTATTTACTTTTTCCCTGTAATTTATGACACATTTGGACATTTTTTAAGTGGTTTGGGGAAAATATTAATATTTCTGAGGTCTTAGTGACCAGTAAATCTCATTAAAAAATTATTAACTAGCTAACAAAACAGAATATGATTCTTTATCTGTCTCTTATATGTTAATCCATAATGAAACCTCTGAGATCTTTTATTCTGTTTTTTTTTTTTTGTGACCAAGAGGCTGCATCTTTTCAACAATGCAACAAACAGAGAACAACGCACATAAAAGTAAATACATATTCACTCAGATTTAAACTAAAAGAAAAAAGAAACATTGGATAAAAGCACCAATGCAACTTTCAAGCTGTATCTAAAACCAATTTTATCTGGATAACTATTACCTCTAAAAGGTTCTGAACCTTTTAGTTTCATGTAAATTAGTTCATTCTTCCTTATTTGACAGAATAATCTAATCCATGGTGTTTTTTTCTGCAGTTCTGTTCCTTACTGCTGTTTTGCTCTAAATGCTAATTCACATTCCACCAACCCTTTTCCAATTTTCCGACTTATAAACATGCTGTATTTCCATTCCCACCACTCTAATACTTTGATCTTTCTCTGTTTGTGGATTTTTATCTCTCTGCCTGTGTTTGTCCATCTCTGTCTATGCAGTTTGTCTCTTCCCGATGCCTCATCATCCTCTCTCAGCGCCGACGATCACACCCAGCGAGCCAGACGTGTTTGTCTGTATTTTGTTGCACTCTAAACATCCTCACAAAACCCTCCGTCTCTCTGCTATATAAACAAAGCACAGCCATCCACTTTTCCACCCATTTCCTAATTTATCATCCCCCCTCTGCTGCTGTAATACTTTCATCAGCCTCTAAATAAACAGTGAAGCCTTAATGAGTTTGGCAGATGGTGCTGCCTATTTATCTGCTTGAGAGCTGTGCATTTACCTGGGATTGAAAGATGAAGGTATTTTCAAACGGTTTACATTCAGATGACCTCCAATGACCAAAAGGTGACACAGCTAAAATGCTCATTAATATTCTTATCTTGCCTTTGACATTTTATAGCTTTAATCAGAAGTTTTCTGCACTCATGAAAGCTATAAATGTCATATTATGGAGGCTTTTAATTATTTAAATCAATCTTTTTCAGGAAGGAATGATTATATATCATACTGCAATGAATTTTAACAACATGATCTGGATACATTTATAGGAATTGTAGATATTTATAGTTTATTTTATTCTGATGCACAAAATAATTCACCCAACCTAAACTATATTCACCACTAGTATTTAGTAATATGTAATTGTGATCAGGTCACTTGACTTCCCTTCTTGGTGAAACAAGCAGCATTCATTTAAATTGCTTTGGTCCATGATGTTCTTCCTAATGTTTGAACATGGTTGAGCAGATTTTTTTTTCTATCAAATTCACAGTTATACAAACACAAATATGGAGTAATTTGTGTTTGTATAGAAAGATGTATAGAAAGATGTGATATTTTTTAAATACCTAGATGTATAGAAAGATGTGATATTTTTTAAATACCTGCAATCACTTAAAAGGGAACCAGTTGAATATGTAACAAATGTTACAGTTTTGGTTCCAAGTCGAACCAAGTCTTCTAGACTATCAGGTGTGAAGCACTCTAAGAATTTATTCCTTTCCACAATTGGTTAATTCTGTCATAGCTGAAATATTTTTGCTCATCTTTATATGCCAGTAGGACAATGCAGCCTGAACCAAATACTAAGCAGAATATTCCTACAAAACACACCAAGGCAGCTGGGTTAGAAGTCTGTCATGGAGAAGTCTGTCTTCACAGATTAGTTGCACCTCAAGGCCATAAAATATGTATAATCCTGCCAAAATATTGTTTTATATATGTTTTAAGGCACTGAATAAGAATTCTGGTCTCAAACACATTAATTCTTTCACACTATTAAAATATGCAAATACAAGTCTCGAGGAAGCTTTTAATCCAAAGACGAGGCCAACAAGATTCCCCTAAGTTGTAAAGTCTAAATGTCATAGAAAGTTGGAACAGACTGGTGGAATAAAAACATGAAGGAAAAGATCACTCAGACGCACTTCCATGCTTTCTCCATCTAGTCCTCCAACCAGTACTTTGCCCTTGTAGCTTAATAGACATACACAATGTTCTGAGTCAAAGAGAATAAAGTCTTTTTAGCTGGAACAATGATCTTTTATTCATTCTAGTCAAATAATACAACATCAATGAGGCCAAATGCTTTGACAGCAGTAAAAAAAATATGAAATTCAAGCTGACTTTTGGAGTTTTAAGCTCATTAAAATAAAGTTACACGTTCATGTCAGAATTTCTATGTTGTATAAAAGTCATGTGTCAATCAGATGCTAAAGTCTGAGGGGTCTAAATGCAGGGTAAACCATTAACAAGCAGCAAAGACAGAATGAATGAACCACAGGTCTGACATGATGAAAAAAATAAATTTAAACTTGTGGAGCTTATCAATCAGAAACTAAAACCAGGAGTCAAAAAAGCAAATTTGGTCATTCAGAAACCAAACAGTCACAATAATAAAAAACAAAAATTAAGTCCTAGCAAAGTCCTCCTTCTGTAATTGAAACTGATCAATAGAGATAATTATGTGATTGAGAGAATTACTTTACTTTTCTTGGTTCTTGAGATGTTGCCTCCCAGGAGGAATTGGTGATGCTGAACTGAATGGGCCTGAGCCTGGCAGGCCAGAGAGAAGAGAAGCTGTGTGTCCTTGGTGCTTGGAGTTTTCTCTAATGAAAGCCGAGACCGGTGGGAGACAGAAGAGGTGGGGGAGTCAGCTGGACATTGTCCATAAGCTCCCCAAAACAAGCCATCCTCCTCCTGACATCTTCTTCATCATTTTCACCAATAGTAACATTCTGTTGTTGATCTGGTGATTCGTTTGATGTGAAAAAAGTGTTTCCATTTGAGTTTTGCAAAATGCATCCATTTCAACACCACCGAAAAACAACTTAAACTTTTTATTGAAAAGCACAAGTTTTTTTTTAAATTGGGTCTTTGAATATTTGCTTAATTTAATTTAATTTAATTTTTTTTTCAGAATTTTGATTCGTGCATATTTATGGTTAACGAAAACACAGTTAGTGACATGGAGAAAGAAGTGGTGACAGACAAACAAAGATGACATTTGCAGCGTTGAAATCTCGATGCTTGAAAAGTAGAACAATAGCTTGTCAGAGCATCAACCAAACAGAGCTATGAGCTGTGACAACAGGGTTGGTCCAACAGGGCATTCTTCAATCCAGGTTTCAAAGTTTCAAGGCAACTTTCTTCTTCTCACAGCGTGGGTGTTTGGCTACGTTTGCGCTCCAGCTGTCAACAGGTTTGACGGAACAGCTGGGAAATGCAGCAGTGAGGCTTCGAAATGACAGGTGCATGTGTGTGATATGAACCCTCACAGGGCAGATGAATCAGACAGCAATAAGGGTTGCACACTCAGACACAGACAGAAGAAATGGCATGTTTAGAAAATGAGGTGGAAATGCTAAAACTCTCTGCAGGAGTTATGCATCCATTTTGAAGAACCGGCACAACCTGTCATGGGTAAAGTAAGGTTGGAACATTTCTAAACTGGTGTTGTGCAAATACATCTCTAAAGATATTTTTTTATTATTATCTACCTTCCAAAATGTCTAGAACAAGAATAAAAGAATCCTTGAAGATGAACTTAAAAAGACCTTTCTATTATAAGAAGAAATCTAGTGTCCTTGTTGCCAAACTCCAACAGTTAAAAACAAATATTCATGCTTAAATGATGTCCTGACTAATCTGTCTGACACAGAGTCAGAATGAAAGGTCAAAGGTCAAGCTAAAATAAAGCAGCACATTCACCACTGACTAGGGGACAGGTTTTGATAAAGCAGGCTCAGTTCTGAGACTGAGTCTGAAAACTGGAGAAGTTCACATAATGATGTTGCACGTTTACTGTAAGTGAAAGTAAGGATGTCAAATGAAAGTCAAAGTCAACTTCATGTTTTAAACTGGGAGAGGAACGTCCATGAGCATGACTACTACTGTATTTATCAGCTGGGTTATTAATGGTCTTGGACAGCTTCTTAAAACTTCTCTTAAAAAATATTTAGCAAGTAGAATCTCAACTGAACTGGTGGTTGGTTTTATACTTAAAACAATAGTGATACGAGGACATCTTTTAAATTTTTTTTCTAAATGGCAGGGTGATCTGGGCAAAAATTCAAAAAGCAAAATATTAAACGTTTTTATATCAAATAAATCTTAGAAAAAAAATTAGAGTTCACGCAGGCAGCAGTAGAAGCTCAGGGAAGAAAAGGCTTGAGGACTGAAATGATGAGAACCTTGGGGCAGTGGGAATTCTTTGAAATAATGTGTGCAAAATAATTGGCACTCACCATAGATGGCATAGGGTCTATAATTGGAAAGTCTCTTTTGTATTTACCAACTTTAGATCATTGTCTCCCCAAAACCACGCAATATGAAAAACTCAGACACAGGGAATAAGTAGAAAATGAACTTCTGCAATTTTAGCTCTCCTTTTTCTTCTTTCCTTTTATTTCTTCCCTTCCTTATTTCCCATGTGTCTTTTTCTTCATGAAGGATGAGCAAAGCGATCATTTCCATATTGATTGACGAAGAATATTCTGCAAATGCTGTTTAAACCTTATTTCTGCATCTTTCACAAGAAAATGGAGAAACTCTAGGATAAATGTATCCATTCAGTGTTTCAGTAATAAAACACTAAAACCTTTAAAGTCTTTTTTATAAAGAATGAGAACTGAACTAGACATGAATATAAAACCACTGGGTGGCCATGTCTTTACATTTTTATGTTAAAAAAAGCAGATTTCTGAAACTGCTTTTTTTGAAGAAAAGCACCTTTATTTACACAGGTGCTAATAAAAAGTTAAATAAAAATCCAACATGTTTTAGCCTATTGGAGAGAGTCAAACATGATACAAGCAGTCATCACTCCTTTTAAAACAGGAGTGAGGAACCTTGTCTCTTTTATGTGGAATTAAAATGTTCAGCTTCAAACTAAGTACTTAACTTCCTAATTAAATATTTAGTTTTTAACTGTGACATTGATGAATATATAAAAAACAAAATAACTTCTCAAAATAACCCAAATTTTGAGAAAAGTAAAGTTACTTTTTTACTATGTAACTTTACAAACGGCGCTCCATAACAATAAGCATCCACTTTTTTTCATAGACTCTGCAATCAATTCATGTCTGGCTTGTATTTTCATTGTGGTTTCTGTTACCACAGAAATACCATTGCTTACATTTCTGTTATGTCTGAGTTTAGACTTTTATATTTATTTGCATAAAATTGTGCAGCAAGTCAGATACAAGTCAGATACAGACACCCTGAGTCCCCACCAGACCCTAAACAGCATCTTTTTCAGTCCGACTGAAAAATGTTCTCCAGTCATGTCTCAGTCAGACTCTTCATTAATGTAAATGCTTCATCTTTAATAAATGATCCATTAACAGAACTCCAACCCTAAATATCTAACACCTGGGAACCCTGTTAACAAAGAATAGCAGATGGCTTCTCTCATTAGCAGCGTTTCCACTGATCATATAATTGCATAATCTGATATTTCTAAATTAATGGAGATGTGGCAGTTTAAACAAACTCTCACTTTTTGATGAAAGGCTTTGCCACATGGATAAAGTGTTTTTTTACCATACTGAAATTGAATTATTTTGTAAAACTGCACACTCTTTTTTGCATCACATGAATCGCCCGGAACGCCAGCTGGAGATAGGCACCAGCAACTCCCGACCCCATTAAGGGATAAAGGGTGTAAGAAAATGGATGGATGGATGGATGAATCATATGATCAACAACCGGATGTTGCCACTGGCACAAACCACGAAGAAGTAGTTGGGGGATGATGGCAAAGCATGTTTTTAATTGGCTTACTGGGTGAAAAAACTTGTTCATATGTGATTTAAATTATGTTTCTTTTTAAATTGAAACACTGCAATTGCAAAAAAATATTGACAAAGTTTTGCACACATTTGTAGTGAGAGGGCAACAAAATGACAGTAAAAAAAAAACATTTACATAAAATGTAATGTATTAACTTTTATTGGTTCCTGGGATGTCTGTTGCTTGTATCTTAAAAATTCAAAAATATTTATTCTAATGGAGGGGATCATGTGACCAATCCTACATTTTTTAACAAATATTAATGGTAACTTGAACAGTTTTAGGATTGAATGATTAATATTAACTGTGTAAATGTACAGATGTCGGGTCTGCTACTCTGACTTGTTAACATATTTTAGCAAACTTCACAGCTAAGACACTGTAATTTGTATATGACAAATGGAGTTTTGAAATTAATAAAATGAGAAAAACCAAAAAATGTAGTTTGACTTGTACTTTGTCTTAAACATGTCCAGAAAAACACTGTTGGTTTGTCAGACCACATCTGATCTGACTCTCATAACTAACTTTAGATGATCCTTAAGGTCTATAAAATGATCCATAAAATCATTTCTCCTTCTGTCATTGAAACATTTGTGCAAAACCATGGAGAATACTGAATCTTTTTCATGAAAGCCAATGTACTCAGATATATCATCACAATCTCTAGAAATAGTGCCTGTTTGCAGGGAAAAAACATCATTGTATTGTATTGTATATGTACTGTATTGAGCTTATGGTGGGTAACTTTTCTCATACTTGGAGCATAGATTCAGGTTATTGGTATAAAAGTGACTCACAGTGGCTGGTGTCCCTCTCTCATGGACATTACAAAGTGCAGATAAGGATTTTTTTCTCTGGCCAGTCAGCAACCAACCTATGGATAATAGAGTAGATTACTGGACCTGATTAATGAACTGCCCTTTTGACGGTGCCATATATCCTTAGCTCCAGCTTGTGCCAATTTAGCCTCTAGCTGAGATGTATTGATTATGCGCACAATGGAGCTTTCACTGTCAGTCCTCACTGTATCAATGTATCTGACCACAACAAGGCAGAAATCAAGTAATTGATAATAAATTAGACAGTCGGATGATTCAGCTTTGATCCCATCTGTTACACAGAGCAGCCAATGTGTCAGGAATGGAGCACAACAGTCACAAAGGGATTGATTGCCAATTCAGCCGTGGAATAAATATTTTATGCTACCATTGGGGATGGTTGTATGTATGATGGGTTGCTTGATTGAGCACATCAAAGATTTTCTAGGTTAAAATAGTTCTAATGGAGTGATTGATGTAAAATTCACATCAGATGTTAGCAGCAACCCAAGCAATTTGGATGCAATCAGAAATAAGAGCAAATTATTGCACAAAAGATGTTTTGAGTGAAAAACTGAATTGAACACATGCTCAAAAAAATCATAGAAAGCCAAGAAACGAGCAGAAAACTTCCATTTTTCCGAAAAATATCCTGTTTAGCTGGTTAAATAATAATTGATGAATCTGTGAAAAAGTTTCTCTTTACCAAAGTATTGCAGAGTGATGCAATTTTCTTACAAGATAAGAGAACCATAATCTGAAAGTAGAAAAAACATTATTTCATCCCTTACAAGATTTCTAATAGAGGAGTAAAAAGGTAAATAAATATATAAAGTTGTCCAGAAGAAAATGAGTCCATTAGTTAATTTAATATTTTTTTATTTTTCTGGTGAACCTTCTCAAAGCACCCTTTTGTTAAATTTACATGATTCCCGTCGCCTTTGCACTGCAGTGGGTTATTTCTGTTTTATACCGTTTTTTATTTTTTGGACTCTAATGTGGTCCCAAATCCATCCCCATTATCTATGTATATTTGTTTTTTCTTGGTTTTTGACTTGTATTTTATCTTGGTGGAGAAGCTTTTATTTTCTTGTTTCCTGTTTCTGTGTCACATCCTGTGTATTCGCGCTGCCTCCTCAGTTCGCGCCAACCTGCGCTGGGAGAGGTAAGCGCACAGAGTTGTCTTCCGATTGTGCATTAAAACATTCAAAATGTTATATAAAATGGTATGCTGCTCGATTCATAGTTTAACTTTTTAATGTTTAGCGCAGCACTGTTCTGGGTATTTAATTCTCACGGTTTTTGCATTTATTCGGTTTATCCAGTAACATGGTTATTTTATTTGTATTTTTTTCTGTTGGATGGTAAAGGTGTGTGTGGGAAAGCCAGAGCCAGGAGCTGCTGCTGAACACATTTTTGTTTTAAACAGGAATAAATCGATGTGAATCCTGGTTCCTGTCTGGTCATTCTACATCTGTTACACATGCAGAGAGCTTTGGAAATACCTGGAAATCACAGGTAGCACTTTTTCCTTGAAAACAGTAAGTATTGCCCTACTGCACTACACCGCAGTGGCCACTAGAAAGAACTGAAGAGCCTTGATGTGAAGAGGAATACTTGAAGTTCCAACCTGGACCTGACCTTGCATAAGCCTAAGATATTAGAAAAACAGGTTTAAAAGGGGAGTTTTCTTTTCCACTGTCGCTCAGAAGGAGTGATTGCTGGGTTTTCTTACACAGACAACCTTTTACCAATCTGACCGTATGGAAACAGTTGCATATATTGGGAACATCAATAGATTTAAAAATGATGTATAAGCCCAGATTGTTTCTTATAATACAATTTTAGAACAATTCTTTTTTTCGATCTTTCTAAAGTTCATTAATAAAGTCATTTTGTCTCACCATCATTAGACTTTAGCATGCACTGCTATTTTCACCCAGAACAATCACAGAAATCTCAGTTTCAACACCACTTAGAAACTACATATTTAGATGCAGTATAGATAGATCTTGTGAAACTGCATGTTTTTCTTTTTAAAAAAAGACACAGCTAGCTCTGTTATCTCTGAGATAAAACACATCAGATCAATGTTCTGTTTTGTTGATGTATCTTCTGAT
Source organism: Micropoecilia bifurca (assembly GCA_903067075.1). NCBI lineage: Eukaryota > Metazoa > Chordata > Actinopteri > Cyprinodontiformes > Poeciliidae > Micropoecilia > Micropoecilia bifurca. The sequence continues at coordinate 12,487 of CAEGAF010049438.1, forward strand.
TGTGGTGTTTCAATTGTGACAGAGTGTCAGTGTCTGACGTCCTTAATCCCAAAATCAGACGAAAATACGTGTTCTAAGGCATTAAAGCCCTGGCATATCAGAAACTTTCTGAAGTCTTTCAGGGTTGGTGAGAATCTTAAATAAGGTTGGTGGGTTTTCATTCATCTTCAGATGGCATATGCAAAGAGTCACACATTTGTGAGTCACATGATGACTAAACAGCTGCAAGTTTTCAACATGCCTTGCATCTCAAAGCCTGTGAGGGGTCATTGAAAGTAGCTTCTATCCAAGAAACGAGGAGCACTGCATCACTTTCTTTGAACAAAATGTGGAGTGGCTGAAAATGACAGATGGGGCAAGCACAGAAGGCTCTCTACTTCTGAAGTGGCAGCGTCGTTGACAAAATGCAAAAACGAAACCTTTGATGAACAGGGAAAGTGACAGAAGTAGAGAAAATCATACAGGCAAGAGTCTGAACATGCATGAAGTCTGTCTTTTTTTTTTTGGTTGAAATGGGAACACATTCCAGAGTGCCAGAAATCCAACTGCGTGCATCCACAAGATTCCTGTGTTCGTGCTCGGCTTTGTGTCACCCTCCATGTAAATTCTGCCCTGATGTTTGTGATGCATTGTGTAATCTGGCTGGCGTTTCGCAGGAGTGCAGGTGGTAATGCTTTTTCGCATTTGCGTGCTTCATTTTAGTTCTAATTCTCTGAAGTGTGTTAGTGTGTAATCTGGCCAGGTTCTGTGTGGTGATAAAGGGCCAGCTGCTGCCTCAGCTCCCTGCCATATGGAGCCAGACCAAGAATGCTCCTGGGCTGGATTACAAAATAAGTGACAGAAGATTTTCAGGGGAAGTGGAGGTGGCGCTCTGAGAGAAGGGGAACAAATCACAGCAGATAACCATTAGAGAAAAAAGAAGGAAAATCTGAGCAGCTATAGAGAGACGGCGATTGGGTTGGTGTTGCATCAGCAGAACTGTATTGAGCGTACATCAATGAGGAGACTGTAAACAGCACAATATTATTATATAAATTCATTATGCAACAAGAAATGTCATCCAACCATCCATCATCAATCCATGCGTTGCATTCAGCTCTTTTCACTCTTATACACATAAACACATTTCTGTGCAACTACTTGCCTCTACATGTTCTTTAATAAGTGAACAGAGTCCACATATATGTGTAATTTAACCTCTGTATAAATCCAGCTGCTCTATTAAGCCCTCAGATTTATTAGGAAATTAATTAGTCAAAAATAAACATGAAGACCAACCAACACAGCTAAACGATTTGATATAAGGTTTTCAGCAACTGCAGAGCTAGGTTATAAGACAATATTCCAGACTTTCAATAACTCACTAAACAATGTTCAGTCCATCATCTGAAAGCTGGTAGTGTTGCAGCATCACACTATGGAGATGTTTTCTTGAACGCTAACTACGTGTCATATGGAAGAAAATCTGAGACTGGAGTAAAGTTTCACCTTCTATCAAGAGAGACACTCTTAACATTTTGTTCATGTTGTTTTGGAACTCTGGATTGTCCCTTAGTTTGCACATCTTTTGGTTTTTATGCCTGTTTTTGTCTTTTTTTTATGCTGTAACATTAATTTTCCCTTGGGAGTTGAGTTAACCTGAACCTGAATCTATCCAGAGGAATAAAATAATTTAGATCCAAGGTTATTAAATTACTGGTTGTAATTGGGTTGTAAATTGAATAGAGCCAATGATCTGAGTACAAATCTGTATTTAGTTTAAGTCCAAAAGTAATACAAATCTTGACAAAGATACACAGGGGGAAAAGCTAAACAACATAGTTTAAAATTGTACACCCTGCATTTTAATTGGGGCCTGCCATAGCAATGCAGAGGGAGAGCAGTGCCATGCATTGCATGGCAGGCACCTATTGTTCTACACCCAATAGAATGTCTATTATTATAGTTTATTTATTTTTCTTCCGGTACCATTAATGCGTACAGTGCCAGGTGCAAATAATTAATTACCATAGCAATGGGGCCCAGAGAGAGGCAGTGAGTAGTCTCACAAACAGGCATGTCTGCATTGTCATGTCTCACAATGCATTGTGGGAACAATACATTAATTGGATTAAGATTTAAATAAATTAAATCTTAATCCAATTAAGATTTAATTGGATTAAATCTTAATTGGATTAATTAATTAAGAATTAATTAATCCAATTAATTAATTAATTGGATTAATTAATTTATTTTCATACATAAATATGAAAATTGCAGGTCTCTTAATTTGCTTATGTTTTTCAAACTGTGTTTTAGAGAAAAGATTGAGCTGGTAATTTGCTTATTATAGTTTTGGATACATTTTTACATATTCCCCTCCACTTTCTTTAATCCCATTGCCTATTTGTTCTTAGAAATTTGAATAGAGCCAATGAAGATACAAATCCGAGTACAGATTGCTTCTAAACAAAACATTTTTATAAGCACATAAGTGATGTAAACATATTAGAGTTAAATCTTTTAAATTGTGAGGACAATCCTTATTTGGAGACAATTTACTAACTCTGAAAGTCCAACTGTTGGTTTTTTCTGAGCAAAAAACACATCTGCCCAATATTTTATTATTCATGAAGTATTTGCTTTGCAAATAGAACAAGCTGGTGTTTACTTTTGATTCCCAGGTTTTGTGTTTAAATTGGCCGGCAGTGGATAAACGGTTGGCTGAGGCGATGCAGGTTCAGAGCCAAGTTAAAAGATTTGCTTCTCAGACACAACATTTTGGTTTTATTGTGTTGTTTTCTTGTACAGTGGTAGCAGAGCATTACATGGGACAACATTACTTTAATTGGATCATCATAGAGAGATATATGACTGGATTGGTGTATTTGCTGTAATGGAATGAACATCTTTTGAGTCATCAGGCGACTGCTACCCTGGCTGATGTTATCTGCTGTGTGAAAAGCCTGTTAATTTAACTGATAGGCTCAAAACACACCATACTGCTGAGTTTTCAGTTTCTTTCTTTCCTTCTAGGCTTTGCTTTTTAATTGGTAGATCGATACATTAAGCTGCCAAAACAGGCATTTTGTATATTACACTAAGATTAACTAAGCCTTTCACTTCATTAATAATGTGGATATTTTTTGTTTTTTTAAGCTTGGAAATTTTCTTTGAATTGTTTACCTATAGTGTCACTATAGGTAAACACTTGGTAAACACTTGCTCCAATCAAGCATTCCAGACATTTAATTGGGGTAAAATAAGCCTAACAAATTTGCAGAAAAACCATGAAAAATAATCATGAAACAGCATAAAAAATGGCTTGCACCACCAAACATTAGGCTTAGGGGACAATACCTTTCCAGGGTGGTTTGGGTAGCTTTTTTTCCCCCTTCAATGAATGTCATTTTCAAATAGCATTGTGTGATAATTGTATTTATTTTGTATTTACTCTGTTTATCTTTGGCTTTAAATAACATTTGTTTGATGAAGTGAGCCATTTAAGTTTGACAATAAAATAAATAATTTGACTGGTGTGTGTTTGTGTGTCCTGTGTATGCTGCAGCAATATAAGATAAATTCCAAGTCCCTTGACACATCTTTACCAGAAATATCATTAGTTATAGTGTGGATGTTTTTTTTACTTCCTTTTTAACTAGTTCAACCATTATTAATTTAATTATTCATTTTCAGTATTGGGATGGCAGCACAGTTGGAGTCAAATTGCCTTGGAGCAAGTTAACAAGGTTGACACGTCGGCCTGGTGTCTTTCTGTGAGAAGTTTTCATGTGCAAACCATGAATGTGTGGTGCCATGCATTTTTTTCTAGCACAGTGTGTGTCTGTTCATGTTTTCTTCATCCAGTATTTTATCTTGAGATGGACTGCCAATAGAGGGATTGATGGCAGTTTGAGCAACTATTAATATTGCTTAAATATAATAAATCTCTGAATGTTAAATATTTAAAGGTGACCTATTATGCTTCCTTGAACAGGTTAGGAAAGGTCAATGGGCCATACAAAACATGTTCATTGCATGTTTTTTTTATTTTATTCACCAAAATCATTCTTAGATAATAATATTTTATCCTCTGTTCTGTCTGTTTTGAGTTCCTTTCAGAATGAGCAGTTTTAGGACTTCTTGTAACTTTAAATCCAGTACTGCTGGTCACACCCACCAAACTAACATTTCCATTTCCATGGGAAAATGGCTGCAAGCAGATGCGCCTGCTCCAGTAATTTGAAAGCAGAAGTGGAGCCTCCTGTATAACCAACAAGAAGGCTGCAATATATTTCTGGATGGTAAGTCAACATCAAAATACTTGTCTTTTTCAGCAGCCATTGCATACAGCGGTAAAACCAACTGACCAAACATGCTAAAGCTCAGCAGGGGTTGCTAAGAGATTGGCTGGGTTTTGCCTTCCTTCTGAGTTGCTTATTGTTAACTTTAAAAAACTGCATTGTTATAAGCTTACTTCTAAGTTGCTTTGGATAAAACCATCCAAATGTATAAGCATAAACCCAGAATGGAAAAACCAGAGGAGACACTGTGGAAAATGAACCTTTTCCGTAGCTGGACTGTGTAAATCACTGCTTTATAAATCTAGAAAATAATAACTACTAATTGCTACCTGGCTATTACCATAGCTAACATAGAGGAGTCTGTTGGTAATACCAAGCAGTTATATATTGTTCACATCAATCAAGTCCAAAATACATAATAAAAGCCTGCTAAATGAACCAAAAGAAAAGAAAAATAAAGAAAGAAAATCACATATTCATTTTAAAAATGGAGCCTATGGTTGTTGACACTCAGAGTGACCTCAATTCCACAGTCGTTCATATTTGCAATTCAGATATAAAACTCAATGCCTTTTCACAGAGAGGATACAAAATGTGACCTTCATTACTTAGCAAATGTAGTTAGAGGCCACAGAATAGCCTTCTGTCGGCTCTGAAACCCTCCTGAACTCTGGTGATAGAGCTGTGCTTTGTTGGAAGAGTTCAAGGCTCAGACAGAGCAACCTTCACTCTACAATGAAACTCTGCCAGACTGCAAACAGATATCCACCTGTACCTTTGCTATAAAAGAGCAATGAACCAACTGGAACAAAGAGTTACATCTAGGAGGGTTAGTGTTTCTGCAGAATGCACTGCATCCCTCTATTATGCAATGTTACATCTGTTGAATCCATGCTTGGCCGAAAACAGAAAATTCATTGATATATGCCTCGATGTAGGTTAGAAATGTAATGATATGAATTCTTTCTGATGTCAGTCACAGCCTAAATGTGTATAACTGTTTGCTTTTATGTGACATACAGTGTCGGTCAGATTTTTTTTTTCTTTTTAAACATGGTCAAATTTAAATATGCCAAATCAAAAATATACTTTTACCTCCATTAAGATAAATTTCTCTAGCATCTCAACTATGAAACCTTTTTCCAGAATGCATTTGGTTCTCTTTTTGCACATGAAGTGTTTCTGTTCAAACCATTTCCTTTGGTCTTTAGAAATAGGTTGCGGTCAACAGGGATCTGACCTGGGATACAAGAGGATCTCAAAATCAAAAGCAGTGAGTTGAGGAGGCTTGAGTATCAAGTGGTCACCTGTTTTTAAAGCTTTTCCAGCCACATCCTATTGGGAAGACAACCTGAATTATCTGAAGGGATTATATATCACTTCTGGACTTGAATATTGGAATCCCTCTAAAAAAATGAGATTTAACCCTGAGAGGGGATGTCAGGGTTTACCTCATGGATATGTATCTTTAAGAGCAGGTCGATGAAAGAAAAGTTAGTTGTTTTTTTTAGGATTTTATTTCTGTTTTTGTGTAAAACATGCATTGCCTATTTGTGAAACATTCCCCTCTCAGAGAGATATTCTTATCTTGATTCCTATGAGAAGGTAAATTCAGGACCAGATTAGTAGGCTAGATCTATTCTGGGATTTATGGAAATGTTTCTTCGATTTTTCATATGAAGATGGATTGTACTCAGCTGATTTAGTGCTGAAGCCAGAACCTGTTTCAGAATATTTAAGTTATTAACAATTAACATTTCTTAAAACATAACTATTGTGAACTGAAACACAAAAATGAAACATTTACCTGAGTTTTAAACTGTTTTTGTTACTTTGAATTGGATGTTTTTTATAGCAGTGTTACAATTCAAATTTGTATAATTCTCAAAGGTATCCAGGTAAATGTTACATTATTCATAATTGTTTTAATTTAAAAAATTTAATCGTGCCATTTTCTTTAAATTTCACAGTTATGCACTACTTCATGCTGTTCATTTCAAATCCCAACAAACTAAGATAAAGCTGGTGTTTGTAATGTGACAAAGTGTGGAAAAGATGAGGCAGCAGAAATGCTGCTGTGGAAGAGGCATTATTTTTGAATCACTTGTACTTTTTTCATTGTTGTGCAAATCTTCACTGATTATTATTTCTGAGCTTTATGCTAAGGTAGAGGACAAAATAAGAATTTCACACAATTCCACAAACATTTTACCTAGTAAGACTACCTGGGTGTGTAGGAAAATGCTTGAAATTAAAAAGAATAGATGCAGGTGCAAAAAGGACCTGAAAGGTCAAACAACGATAGTCAATTGAAATCTCCAAAACAGGAGAGAGACATATGAGCTCGGCTGTAGCAGAAAACTATTTCTCTTTTGATCATATTCATCTCTGTTTACTTCACCGAGAATCACATCTTACTGTAAGCTCATGAGTGTCAATCATGTTCCATTTTTAGCTCTGCCTTTAGTGAATTTTCTCCTCTTGAACTTTTGTCTGTTCACAGTGGGAGGAAAAAATGTGAAGATAATGAAAAGCTGGCGGGTTGTGTTTACAGGCGCTGCGGTGGTATTTTACTGATGGATGTCAGATCTTATTAGCAATGCCATTTGTCAAACACGAAGCCGACAGGTCATCAGGCTTCAAACAACTGTAAAGTTATTATTTTTCTCTCTTCTTGTACATCAGGAAAAATTAGCCTTTAATAAAGAAAAAACACTTTTTTTCCCCTCATGGCTGTGTTTTACTATTCTGTGGTAAACACTAAAAATATCCCAAAACTGCTAAATGTTTATATATTTTATTTCAAATATATTTTGAATCTTCTAATAGATGCTGATAAAGTTAAGTAATAAGATGACATCTTTTCCCATAATGTAACTCCGTGAAGATTCTTAACTCAAGGATTTAAATGTAGCACAGAGATGCTAATTTGTCTGTCCTCACCTATTTCTTTGCTCCCACATTAGTGAAAAATGAGGAGCTCATTCAAAACAGCATTTTTTTAAAACTCAGGATTAGTAAGGATGATGCTGCTGCTGCTTTCAAGCAGATCATTCCTGAATGGCGAGCAGAGAAGAAAAAGGAACTTTGGTGAAAATTGGAGAAGATGTGAGCTGTGATTACAGTGAAGTGCAGCTGTAAGAGTGGAGGTGCTAAAAATGGAACATTAAATGTCATTTAAGTTTTTTTAAAGAGAGTAAAGACTGCAGGAAAATTGCAGTGGTAACTTTCAGAAGTAATTACTACAGTTTTTAGATAACTTTTACTAAATAGCATGAAAACACAAGATTGAATTTTGATTGAGATGGTGTTTCACAATTTAGTTCTCTAATAATATTCCTTGGCACTGAGCAGTCTTCACTATTTTTGTTTTATTAACAAAATTACATGGATAATCAATAGTGTTGAGGTCCTCCAGGTTCTTCTCATTAGTATCTCTCTTTTATTTAAATGTAGTGTCTAATAAAGCAGGAAAACAATCTATGTTTATACAAGAAGAGTAAAAGAAAATGGAGGACAGTGTATGACAGAAGTATGTTATATTGCCTATTGTCTCTTAGCTTGAAGAATGAAGGAAAATTTTGGATTTTGCTTCTGAACATCAAGTTATGTAATGGCAAGGTGGCATGTTTCTGACTTCACAAGGTCACATTATTAATTGAAAATTATCCCTATTTAGTCACGGCAGAAACTTTGAAACTGCAGCTCAAATATGCATGAAAGAATTAGAGCAACACTTCAGGTATGTTTTTGATGAGGGAATATTATTTTTTAAGATTATATAAAGCTCAAAAATTTTTATTTTGCATAATATTACCCCTTTAATAAAAATATTTCCAAGTCAAAGACACTCCATTCCCCTGGCATGATGCATATTTGAGTACGGTTTATTAAATGTTTAATGCTATATTTACTGACAGTTTCTAGATGCTCCTAACCATTGTGAAACGTTCAGTGATTCTTTTGGCTTTCCATATATTCACTGCTTACTCTGCTTTCTTGCTATAGATCAGCAGAAAACTGAACATGTAAAAATAAGATATGGATTTAACCTGCTGTGTCATCATTATTACCATCCCTGCTTCGACTTTGCTTTACCTTTTGGGGTTTGAAACGTAGGTGAAAGCTATAAACACATATACACCACCCGATTTTGTTTGTCTCAGGTTCCTGACACAGAACCGTTTCATGTTAAACACGACACACCTGCAAAATTTGCATTTCAGACTTTATCTTAAGTTTTTAATAGGTTCATTGGGTTCACTGTGTTTGTATATCAATTATTGTTGCTGGGGAAACACAGCAGGTTTCAAAGCCATTGGCACTTTAGTTTAGCAACACACTGCAAGTCTAATCAAACTGATTTTCATGCCCACATGAACAAAAGGTCTATTAAATGGTTGCTTTTATTTCTACAAATTACATGATCACTTATCGTTAATCAGAGCATATTGCAATAAAGTTGGTTTCATGGAGCCTAATGAAACAACAGTGGGTTTTGATCATTAAAATGAAAATACCACTAAATGAGTTTCATTTAATGTGGCCATTGTTGTTTTTTGTTTTTGTCTCCAATCTTACTTAATTTCTTATTTGACATCCATGCTCAACCTTTATGGTTAAACTAAATATCTTCTAACTTCACGTACCTGTTGGATTGACCTTTTAACAGGTTGGACTTTGTGTTTTAAGAGCCCCTTTAGGTTTGATGAAAACTCACAGTGGTGCAGTTGGTAGAGCTGCCGCCTTGCAGCAAGAAGGTTCTGGGTTCGATTCCCGGCCCCGGCCTTTCTGCATGGAGTTTGCATGTTCTCCCTGTGCATGCGTGGGTTTTCTCCGGGTTCTCCGGTTTCCTCCCACAGTCCAAAAACATGTGGATAAGGCTCTCATCAGGGACTTCCATCGGGATCACCCCAACCAGCCTGGTGGTCCTTCAGGAGCTGGACATGACATGTGCCCCGTGTTTTTATTTTGAGACCTTCCATGCCATGTCCCTCATCTCCCTGATTCCCTGCAGCTGTCGCTCCCTGATTGCTTCCCTTCTTAAGCCTCCCTCTGCTACCCACACACTGCCAGATTATCGAACGCTTTATGCCAGTAGGTTCTAGCTCTTCATCCATGCCCCTTGTGTTACTGCCTCGCCCTTGTTCCCTGGATTTGCCCCTTTTGCCTGACCCACGTCGGACTGCTGTTTTGCCTACCCGGATCTCGACCCTAGCCTGTTCTCTGACGCCTACTCCCTCGGACTCCGCTACCTTCCCCTTTGTGTATGACCTCGGCCCGGCTGACCAAGAACTTGGATCTGGACTTTATTCCTCTGACTGTTGTGAGTACGCTGCTCTGCATCAGCGCCTCTCCCTCTGCCCCCACGCACTATCCTCTAGCCAGTGCTACTGCTGTCCATCCAGTGTGCCGCTCGTTGCTAATAAAGATCTGAGGTTTTCTGCTCACTCCTGTCTCGTGGCTGATTTCGGGTCCTCCTAAAGTGCTGTTACAGAGACAGTCCCATCTAGGGCAGTTTTGAAGGCTTTATTGCCTCATTAGAAAGACACTCGCCACATATTATGCAGAGCAGGCTTGGTGCATGGAAATTGTCTGTCGCACTAAACCCATAACTTAAATAGGAGTTACTGTATTGACTAATAAATGTACCGTATTTTCCGCACTATAAGGCGCACCTAAAAACCTTAAATTTCCTCAAAAGCCGACAGTGCGCCTTATAACACGGTGCGCCTTATATATGGACCAATATTGAGCCACAACAGGTCTACAGTAACTACGCAACTGCAACTACGGTAAGCAGCTTCCGACTCTTTAATTCTTGGCTTCAGCCTGTGAACCAGGACGTCTCAGAGTCACTGAGACCCAGTTTGACCAGCAGACTGAAGCCTGTGACCAGTATAATAAATACATGTTTTATTCTTTCACTTTTTGT